>CAMQQG010000116.1:0-18632 GCA_947034895.1 Rhytidiadelphus loreus
CTAAGGAGCTAAGGAGTTTCCTTGAAGAATCCGCTTAGTTTCCAGACTGCCCACCGTTGGGCGCAACCATTCACGAAGCAGAAAATGCAGTCCTATGGCCGCACCATGGCTCCCACCCTCTTCGCTCTTGCATTCGCCACCGCCGCTCATGCCCAAGGATCCATCGATATGTCGGGCGCGACGACGATTATGACCACCTTCAAGACGTTCGCCATGTACGCCGGTGCCGTCTGCTGTCTCGGAGGGTTGATCTTCGCCGGTATCCGCATGATGGGCGGTCGCTTCCAGGAGGCCATCCCCGGCCTCTTTGGCGCGTTGTTCGGCGCCGGTGTCCTCGGATGGGGCGCGGGCTGGATTGGCTCACTCACAGGGCAGACCCTCAACTAGCCATGCCAACCGCCAAGCGAGGAGAACCGTTGCCCATCAACCAGGCGTTGAACAAACCGAGAGCAAAACTCGGCCTTGAGCTTTCGACATGGCTCATCATCGTCTTCTTTACGGTCGCGGTTTTCCTCGTTGGCTTCCGCTTCGTGGCCATCCTCAGCTTTCCCGTCCTTGCCGGTGGAGCATGGCTGATCGTTCGCCAGCACCCCAAAATGTTCCAGCTTTGGGGTCTCAGCCTCAGTCAGAAGAGCTACTATGACCCTCGCAAACGCTAATCGCGCCCTTACTCCCTGGTATGCCAAAGCCGGAGCCGCTTGCGGCATCGTCCCCATCGCCCGCTTTGTTGCCCCAAACGTCTTCGCGCTCAAGACCGGTGGGTATGGGTGCCTCTTTTCGCTCACTGGAGTCGACGAGGAGGGATTGACAGACCAGGAGCTTGAAAGCCGCGTCCGCACCATTGAGGGAGCCTTGCGCGGGCTTCCCGAGGGATCATGCCTCTATCAGTACACCCGCGTTATGTCCGGCGTGGAGTTGCCCAGACAGACGAAGTACGGCAACCCGGTCACGGATTCTTTTGTGACCGACCGGCTCACCTTCCTCGACAAGACGGCGGGCTTTCGGCGCATCGACCTTCATTGGTGCCTCACCTTCGAGCCCGCTAAGACCACCCCGTTCAATCGCAGGCCGAAAGAACATGGCGTTGACACTTCAAGGTTGATGGCCGACCTCCAGAAGACGGCTACGATCCTGGAATCCCATTTGGCCGGTTCACTTGGTTTCAAGCTGCTCGATAAGAAAGAGGCGTTTCGGTTCTTCTCCTACCTCTTCAATCTGGAGGATTGGGCGCACCACGATCACTTGCAAGGCGATCTTGGCGTCGATCGGCAGATCGTCAAGAGCACAGTTTCATGGCACAGCGATCACCTGAGAGTAGGAAAGCGTCATGTGCAGACGTTTTCTCTCACCAATACCCCGGAGGCTTCGCGGCCATGCCTCTTCTCAGACCTGCTCTCGCTCGATTGCGACAGCATTCTGTGTTCGACCTGGAGGCCGAAGTCATCCTCCGCCGCTCGAAAGGAGATCGACCAGCAGGAGAAGTTCAACGAGTTTTTCAAGGTAGGCATCTTCGCACGAGTGATGAGCGGGAAGAACGTCGCTTCACTTGACACGACAGCCGGAGCCAAGGCCGCGAACAGCAACGTCGACGACCTGAGCGAGGTCATCCGTTCGCTCGATAAGAAGGCCCAGGGGGAATACTCGCTCCGCCTGCTACTGGCGGGGAAGACCGCCGAGCAGCTCCGCGACACCGTTCCCGGCGTTCACCGCGTCTTCGTCGATGCCCGCGCCCAGGTGATGGAAGAGACACTTGGCAACCTCTCCGGCTTCTATGCCATGTTCCCCGGCAACCACAAGTTCAACGTCTTTCCGCTCTGGCTGGGGGAGGACCATCATGCAAGACTGTCTTCCGTCTTCGCCCCACATCTCGGCAACCCGCATTCCGAAGACCTCGACTCCGAGTACCTCAACATCTTCGAGACCCGCACCCGAACGCCGTTCTATCAGGATGCTTACGTCAACGGCGTTCGCGTCATGCTCATCCTGGGGCCAACTGGGACTGGGAAGTCCGTGAATGGCAACCTCGCGATTGCTCACGAGCAGAAGTACGGTGGTTTCACGTACATCTTCGACATCGGCGGCAGCTACGAGAGCGTGGTGGAGCTCTACGGCGGCAGGGTGGACAAGGTAGGCAAAGACGGCCCGCGCGTGAACCCGTTCGCCCTTGAGCCGACCGAGAGCAACCTGAAGTTCCTTTATTCCTTCGTCAAGCTGCTGCTGACGAACGGCGGCGCGGCTCTCACGCCCGAGGATGACGACGTGATCTTCAAAGCCGTCCAGGATATGTACCTGCTGGACACCGCGAACCGCCGCCTATCGAACATCTTTCTTCCGAAACAGCTCCAGCGATACCTCACCAAGTGGACTGGCGACGGCATCTACAGCGCGATCTTCGACAACGTGGAGGATTCGCTCTCGCTTGCCCGCCTGCAATGCTTCGACTTTCAAGGCGTGAACAACGCACAGTATTCCGACCTGATCGAGCCGTTGATGGTGTGGCTGCTCCGCCGGATCGACGACGTGCTCTACAACCCGGCGAATCTTGGAGTGCCAAAGCACGTGCTCATCGAGGAGATCTTCTCTTCGATGAAGAATAAGCAGTTGCTTGAGGGCGCGCTGGCCTCGATCAAAACCGTTCGCAAGAACCTTGGAGGCGTGACCCTAATCGGGCAGTCCGCCGACGACCTGGGCGAGAACGCGGACTCCATCGTGAACTCCTGCACATCGTTCCTGTTCCTAAAGGACGCGACTTTCAATCGAGCAAAATACGGCGAACTGTTCAAGATGACCGAACAGCAGTTGAACCTCTTCGAGAGCCTGCGCGACAGGGAAGGGCTGTACATGCGGCGCGACGGCTTGACCAAAGTCGTCACCCTGAATCTCGACAAGCGCAGCTATGCCAAGTTTTCGACCAAACCCAAGGACAAGGTACGCCGCGCAAAGTTGGTCGAGCGATACGGTCTCACTGAAGGCATCGAGCGGTTCGCGGAAGGGGAGGCCGTTTGATTGTTTCGTGCGATACATCGCCCTCCTCAAACTTGATCACCGAAGCACCCAATCACCTGAAAGGCTCGCCCATGAAGACCTTAATCCTCTCCCGCGCCACCGCTTTAGCGATCGGCGCGACCACACTTACGGGGTTCGCTCATGCCGCCGATCCCAAGCCGCTTCAGCCGAACGCTCCCCGTACCGTCGTCGTACTCGACTCGGAGACGCCGCCCATCATCCGGGCTGGAGTCCTGCAATCTACCCTCATCATGCTTCCCGCCGAGGAGAAGGTCGCGACAGTATTCGGCGGCGACACGGTTTCATGGGTGTTCGACGGTGGCCACGTCGCCAGCCGCTTCATCTCCATCAAGCCGAAGACCGCCAACAGCACGACGGACGTGCATATCGTGTCCGACCACGGCAACGAGTACACCTTGCAGCTCCGCGAGATCACGAACGACAGCGATAGCCACTACGACTCGAAAGTCTTCCTCGCCCCAGGGGACAAGGCAGGTAAGGACAAGCTGGCCGAGTTGCCCGTCTTCGTGCCGGCCGCCGAGGTTAAGCAAACCGTCGACCAGCTCCAGAAGGAAGTTGCCGCAGCCAAAGCGTCCGAGGCCACCGAGCGGAAGACCTCAGCTACAGCCGCCGAGACCTACCGGAGCACCTATCCCGGCCAACTTCACTTCGATTACACCTGGAACGAAAAGACCGGAAAGGCGTTGGGCGTTCAGCAGATTTGGCGGGACGACAAGTTCACCTACCTGCGCGGCCAGTTCCAGGAGACGCCCGCTCTCTACGAGCTGAAGGACGGGAAGGGAAGTCTCATCAACTTCGATTTCTCAGGCGGCCTCTATACCGTGCCGAAAGAACTGGACAACGGCTATCTGACCATCGGCAAGCAGCGCGTGGACTTCCATCGCGCCGGGGAAGGGAGCTAATCATGGAGAACACACCCGGAACCGTTCCCGCCCAGCCCGAGGCAACACCGCCCATGAAGAAGGGTATGCCCGTCATCCTTGGACTGGGGGCGATCCTTGCCGTGATAGCTCTCGCCAACGTCGGCAGCCTGATGAGCGGCAACAAGCGCGAGGCTCCGAAGAGCGCCATGCCCATGCGCCCAGCCACCGCCAACGCGCAGCAGGTATCGAGCTTTCAGAGCCAGCAGTCCACCCAAGCCAGGCAGGATGCGGAGAACTTGACCCGTCAGCAGGCCATCGCCGCTCAGCTTCAGCAGCTCCGCAATGAAGAGGCAGCGCCCGGACCCGAGGCCGAGGGAGCCTCCGCCATGACACCCGCCCAGCGACAGGCGATCTACGGACCCAACAATCCGAACGCGCCGAAGAAGACCTCCGGCATGTCGGAGGCTCAGGCCCAAGCCAAACAGCGCACCCTCGCCCGTGAGAAGCAGCATCAGGATGCGGTGAACAGTGACACCGTAGCCATCGACTTCGCCCACCCAACCGGAGCCGTCGCAACGGAGATTGCAGACGGCGATTCTACCCAGCCAGCTTCAAAGGTTGCTCTCCAGCGTGTTTCGTCCAGTGCAGAAGCCCCGACACCGGAAGAGGCCGCGACGAAACCGGCAGCCGGGGCAGGGAAGAGCGACCCCCTTGCCGCTTATGACTTCGATGCCTACCAGGGCCATCTCTACCGCGTCTTCGAGGGCACAGTGTTCGAGGGCGTCGTCACCAATCACATCGACGGCGCGTTCAGCGGGCCCATCCTCATCATGCTCACGACCGACTACTACTCGCACGACCATCAGCAGCTTCTTCTTCCGCAGGGAACCCGGCTGATCGGCACCGTTCAAAGCGTGACCAGCGGTCAGGCCCGGAAGCTGTTCGTCGTCTTCCATCGGGCAGTTTGCCCGGATGGTTTCTCACTCGACCTCGACAAGTACATCGGCCTTGACCCGCTTGGAACCACAGGCCTCGCAAGCAAGGTCGATCACGGCTACTTCACTTCCTTCGCCGCCGCCGCCGCGATCGGGGGACTGGGCGGACTCGCTCAGATCGGCAACGGTGGAAGCTCGCTCACGTCTTCGGCGGAAATCCGCAACGGGATCTCCGCACAGAGCAGCCAGGAGGCAGAGCAAATTCTGAACCACTTCCTCAATCGCTTGCCGGTCATCACGCTTAAGGAAGGTTCCCGCGCCCGCGTGTACATCGGACGAGACCTCCAGATTCCTTCATATGCAGAGCACCGCATCGACCCCTCCACCCTCTAACCTGCCCCCGCACCCAGGAGGAACCATGAAGATCAGTCCGAAAAAGAAACGCGCCGTCATCATCGCCGGTACTCTCTTCGCCGTCACCGCCGTTCCCAGCTTCGCCATCTTCGGCTTAGGCGACATCGTCTTCGATCCCAGCGTTTACGCCCAAATGCTCATTCAAAAGAGTCAGCAGATTGCGGAATTGGCGAAGTTGGAAGCGCAACTCGAAACCGCTATCGAAACCTACCAGACGCTTCAAAAAAGCTACGCGACGACGATGAACACCTACAACACCATCCGCAACAACACCCAGCGCTTCAGCTCGAAGACGGGCTGGCTAACCAGCATGCAGCGCCTGCTGAAGCGATCGAACGTCAAGAACAGGTTCGGTGAGGCGGACGGATTCACCCAGGCGCTCAACACCCTTTCAAAGGGAGCGGCCGAAACTGCCTGGACCGCGTCGAAGGTCGGTCTCGCGGATTCGAACCTGACCGGCTTCATGCACGGAGAGCCAAGCGGTAACAGTCCTCGACTGTCGCAACTCGCCATGATTGAAGCGTCGGACGCCATCTCCCCGAGCTGCCTCGATGCGATCGGAGCATATAGCCAACAGCGTTCCGATAACAGCGTAGCGAATGACTTCCTCGAACAACAACAGCTCGATGAAACCGACGACACCAACACCGAGATCGAGCAGCTCAATCTACTAAATGCCTCGCTCGCGCAACACCTCAACGAAGCGCAGTCGCAGGGCGCGCTCCATAACTGCACTGCCGCCCAGATGACGATCACGAACATGCAATTAAGGAATGCGGCGGCCCAGGACCTGAACAGCGCGGCTTTCATCAAGCAACAGAGGGAAAGCACCCAAAGCAACATCGCCGGTAGCTCCTACACCTGGACCCATTACATCCCCTAACGGAAAAGAGACAAAAGATGCTGAAGGCAATCAACACGAAGATTCTGCTGGCAATTCTTGCGGCACTCACCCTCATCGGAGGCTTGCTTGTTCACCAGAACCACGTCCACGAGCAGGCGGCAGCTAGCGCAGTGAAAGCCGCAGCGGTGCTGCAACAACAGCAGAAAGACGCGGACGAAGCGAAGAAGCAGGACGCCGCGTCCGAAGAGCACATTCGCCAGATCAGAGCCCGTCAGAACAACGGGGCGGGGCATGGCTCGAAGACCTGGCAGAAGTAGATTCCCTAATCCCGCTTGACCTGACTGACGGAGAGACCCCGACATGGTTCACACACTAGGCGCATCGACATTTATGCTGGCGTTCACGATCGGTGGAGGCACCGATTGGCTAAGCGTGTTCACAGCCAATCTGGACAGGATGACCACCCAGAACGGAGGCGCGCTCTCTCAGATCGGAACCTTGTTTCTTACGTTCGTCGCTTTGATGATGCTGGTTCAAATGGTCGTGCAGTGGAACACCGCCAGCATGTCATTCAGTATCAACCCACTGTTCTCATCTCCTTTGCAGGGCGGCCAACTCACGAATTTCCTTTTACGCCTCATTATTTGCTCGCTGATGGAGACGTACTGGATACGTCCGATTCCTGGAGCGGGCTTTGGATTTAGCCACCTCTTTTCCTATTGCGCAGCGCAGATCGTACAGGTGTTGGACCAGAACTCCCTCAGCAATTTGCAAGACCTACTGCGTCAAGCAGGCGATGGAACCCCCGACCCATCGATGCTTCAGGTCAAAGAGATCATCTGCTATTACCTGGTTGTCTGCATCCTTGGAGCGGCCCAGGGAATACTCTTCCTCATCAACATCAGCGGTTTTATCCTGTACGCCGTCTGCGCTTTGTTTGGGCCGATCTTCATCCCGCTTTACATGACCAACACATTCCGGGGAAAGTTCCTGCACTTCGTTGAGGTGCTCCTCAGCTTGGCGATGGTCCGCGCAGTTGCGGCAGCCTTCATCTTCGTGTGGGGAGGCTTTATGACTGCGTTCATCCAGCAGACCTTCAATAACGACTACTCGCTCGATATGTGGAGGGCCAACCTCATCCCGTGCCTGATGATTTTCGTCTGCTTTGTCGTCAACATGCTCTTCGTCCCCAGCATCACGCAGATGATATTCGGTGGCGGAGCGGGCATGGTGGGCGGAGCCGAGCGCGCCCTAATGAAGGGCCTAGCATCCATGTGAGGTCACTCGAATGTCCGATTTTATCGTTCTAACCGCCCCCTACAAAGGTTCTCTCCTCTCCCGTCTCATGCGCTTTCTGTTCATCGCCGTATGCGTTGGAGGCGTTTGTTTGCTCCTTCTCGCTCTCTCTGTCAAGACAGGGAAGCCCACCAAAACCGACCCACGGAGTCCTCATGGCCACGCAAACAGCACCCCTCGAAGCAGCATGGACCCCGGAGCAAGCCCTAGCCGTTGACCAAGTAGGCAACGAGATTTACTCCTCTCACTATGCCGAACGTCGGATCAGCCGCTTTGCCATCGGCACTCTTGGGGTGTTGCTGATGGGGTCGATGGGCGTTATCGCCTCCCTCGCGCACCGTCCGACGATCAACCGGTACATCCGCATCGACGAGATGGGCAGGGCGCAGGCGATCGCGTATACCGACCTCAGCTACTCGCCGCGCGAGGGTGAGATCAGGACGTACCTCACCGATTGGGCCAACTACCGGTACACCATCAACCGCGAGACCATCGCCAAAAAGTACCCCCTCAACTACTACTTCCTTTCGTCCAATCTGGCCTCTCAGCTCATGACCGACGACAACAGCAACCACGTCGTCTCCCAGGTACTCGCCGGTCAGGTCGAGCAGAGCGAAGTCGAAGTAAAGAACGTGACCATCACTTCGATGTCGGAAGAGATCGTTGACGGGGCGAAACTGGCGCGGGGAACGGCACTCGTCAACATCGACAAGCTCTTTTCCATGCGGAATTCCCATGAGCCGAGGACCGAGCATTGGCTTTTGAGCGTGACCTACTACCTCAATCCGAAGCAGGTCAGCGAACAGTCCAGAGTGTTCCCGCAGTTCGAGACCATAAATCCCCTAGGCATGACCATCACCGAGTTCCACGAGAATCGCAGCTCGGTTGAGGTCGCTGTACCCGGTCAAAGCGCAACGGGCCAAGTCACGGGGAGCGGTTCTAACACTTCATGGCCGACCGCAACTCCAGTGCGGCGGGCACCCGGAGCGACCCGTTGAGTTACGACCTGATCCTTCCATTCTTCCCCGAAGAATTGCGTGCTTTGCTCCTCGATTCGTCGATTTCGGACCTCATGATCAATGGAACGACGGGGGTCTATGCCGACAAGAACGGAGTGGTGGAGCACATTCCGCTCTCTACGCCGTACACCAACGAGCGTCTTCAGGCCGCGATCAAGCGGGTCGCCCGCATCCTCGGCCAGGACCTCACGACGCAGAATCCGATCCTGAATACCCGCTTGCCGGACGGTTCCCGTGTCGCAGTTGTGGGTGCGCCCTCTTCTATTCATGGGCCGACGCTGACCATTCGGAAGTTCAATCGCTGGTACTCGTCGGACGAATTGATCGCATCCGGGAGTATGCCGAGGAGCGTCCGAGACCTGATTGTCGGCTTCATCGCCAACAAGAAGAATGGCCTCATCAGCGGCGGAACCGGCTCAGGCAAGACCACGGCGCTCAAGGCTTGCCTTGACCATATCCCTTTGCATGAGCGGTTGATCGTGATCGAACAGCCCGCCGAGTTGAAGATCCTGCACCCCAACGCGGCTCGGTGGGAGGCGGTCGAAGCTATCCCCGGCCAGGTTGCCATCACCCCGAGCGAACTTTTAGCCGCCGCGCTCAGGCACCGTCCCGACCGTATCATCATGGGCGAGATACGGAATGAGTGCGGTTATGACCTCCTACAGGCCATGAATACAGGCCACGGAGGGACGCTCTCGACCATCCATGCGAAGTCCGCATGGGACGCTCTCAACCGGCTTTCCAATCTTGCCTTGAGTGCAAGGCCCAACCTCAACCACGCCTTTATCCGTTCCGAGACAGCCGAAGCCATCGACTTCGTTCTGCATTGTGAGCGCGATGCGAGCGGCAGAAGACACGTCCGCGAGCTAATTCAGGTGACCGGATACAGCCATGCCGATCAGCAGTTCCAGACCGAAGCTCTGTACCAGGACGCCCATCAAGCCGCATAACCCGAGAGGAGAAACACCCGTGGCACTACTAGCAATCAAGGTTTCGAAGAAGGTCTCCATCAACTGCCAACTTGAAGAGTCAACCGCAATTCAGGTGGACAAGTACGCTGCGTTCGCCAAAGCACCGGCAGATGACGTGGTGAACAGCGCACTCGAATACGTCTTTTTGAAGGACAAAGAGTTTCAGGAGCACCTCGAAAAGAACCCCGATCTTGCCGTCCCCGAGACATTGCGCGTGAAGAATCCCGATGATTCGGCGGCAGGTTCGAAGCGCGGACCCAAGGTAAAGACCGACGCCGCTCTCGTCTAAGCGGTGTCGAAGAGCGCAGTAATTGCAGCCTAAGCCTGCAATTACTCCAACGCAAAGACGATTCCGGGCAAGCCATCATCGTCTTCCAGCAGCAACAACAACAGCAAGAACAGCGGCAAAGGCAAGGACAAAGGAAATGTGCTTTGCACATGGAGAAAGTTGACACTCCACCCCTGGAAGGGTTGAGCAAGGCGCGTTTAGTAGACAATAGGCAACCTCAACAAAACAAAGTAGATACGAAAATGCGGTAGACGATAGGAGACCACCGGTCTCCTATCGTCTACCGGACACCAAGGAGATGCAGCCGAGATGCAAACCACAACCAGCACAATCGACTTTGCCAACCAGCTACGGCGTTCACGCGGGCGATCAGGTCGCGTGTTTGTAGCAAGCGCGAAGGTGACGCGGCCCGAACTAAATGAGCTGGAGGCCAAGGCTCAGGCTGACGGTAAGGCGTTGAGTGAGTGGGCGAGGGAGACGCTACTCCGGGAGGCGCGGCGGTCGAAGACCGACCCGATCCTCACCGAGATCATCGCCAACCGGATGCTGCTTATCAACGTGCTGCGTCCGCTCATCGCAGGGCAGAAGATGTCCGGCGAACGCTTCGATGAGCTGCTGACGGCGATCAAAGCCGGAAAGCGTAATGCGGCGCAGGAGGTGTTGGACCAGTACGCCGGCGAGCTTCCGCAGGAGGCAAGTGATGGCAAATGAATGGGGACGCAAGGAGACCATCGTCTGGCCTCCGCACTCGCCGGTCAACAGCTTCGCCGCGATCTTCGTCGCGCTCATGGCGACGGTGTTCTTTGTCTGGCAGGGATACCGGAGCGAGAACATCTTGCGACGGACGTATACGGGCGCGTACATCGAGGCGCAGGCCGGAGCCCTGTTCGACCGGCGCGATACCTACCGGCTTGTCTATGTCGGCGGCGCGAAGCGACCGCCGCGCTTTGCCGTGCCTCTCGACTTTGGAAAGGGATCGACGACGATGCCGGATGGCAGGGTTCTTCCCGTTGAACTTTCGGTCGCTACCCAGGCCGAGGGCTATCGCTTCTTCTACACCGGCAAGCCGCAGAGCTTCGTCGATGCTTCCATGTACCGGTGGCTGCGGGCGGCGATCTTCGAGGGAAAGGGAATCGTCGAGACCTACGCGATCAGCCTTGGAGAGGGCGCGTTCGTCCTGATTCTCTTTCTCTTCTTCGCCATCCCGCGCGACATCCAGCGGTTCCGTTCCTTGAAGTACGGGCGGCGGCTGAAAGGGCCGGTGATGCACACACCGAAGCAGTTCAACAAGGAGGTGCGAGGTTCTGGGATCGGCTTTACGACTATCGGGATGAAGGAGAAGATGCGGATTCCGGCGCGGGACGAGGCCCACCACTTCGAGCTGATCGGAGACACCGGGACCGGGAAGACGACCCTGATTACCCAGATACTCCGGCAGATTCAGGAGCGCGGCGATTCGGCCATCGTCTACGACCCGGCCTGCGAATACATCCAGAGGTTCTACAGCGAGGAGCGCGGCGACATCGTGCTCAATCCACTGGACGCCCGCTGCCCTCATTGGGGACCGGCGCAGGAGATGCGGAAGAACGCCGAGGCGGATGCGATCGCCGAGTCCCTCTACGCGCCGACGACTGACTCCAAAGATGAGTTCTTTCACCAGACGCCCGCGCAGATATTCGCTCATCTTCTCAAGCAAGGCCCGACGCCGCATCAGCTCGCGGCTTGGATGGCGAACGCACCGGAGATCGAGCGCCTGGTGAAGGGAACTGAGATGGAGCACTACATCGGCCAGAAGGCCGGACCGCAGCGGGCGGGTGTGCTCTCGTCTCTTGGATTGGTGGCGAAGAGCCTTCGCCTGCTTCCAACCATCGAGCAGGCGGGAGGCCGGACCTGGAGTGCGAATGAATGGTCTGAGCACCGGAAGGGATGGATCTTCATCACGTCACGTCCGACCGAACGCGGAACTTTGCGTCCGTTGCACTCCCTTTGGATCGACCTGTTGGTTATGCGGCTGTTGAGCAAGCCACGGGCAAACCAGAAGCCGGTCTGGTTCGTGATCGACGAGCTCGCCAGCCTCCAGCAGCTTCCTAAGCTGCACACGGCTATCACGGAGAACCGCAAGAGTCAGAATCCCTTGGTACTTGGCTTTCAAGGCAAAGCCCAGTTGGAGGTGATCTACGGCCATCTTGCCGAGGTGATGCTTTCGCAGCCAGCGACGAAGATATTTCTGCGGACGACGGAGCCCAAAGCGGCGGAGTGGGTGTCGAAGGCCATCGGCAACATCGAGATCGAGCGGCTGAAGGAGACGAAGCATGACGGCGCACGTTCGGGGAAGAACTTCACCGTTGACCGCCAGGTCGAACCGCTTGTCATGGACTCAGAGATTGAAGGTCTAGCCGACCGCCACGCCTTCCTAAAGCTCGGCAACAATGTCGCCCGCTTCTCTTTCCTTTACATGGACATGCCGCAGCACACAGCGGACTTCATCCCCCGCGTGAACGAAGACGACGAGCTGGGCTACGACCCGAAGACATTGGAGCCGAAGAACAAGCCCGTCCCCGAGTTAGCCGCCAGTGCCACGCTCCCAGCTCCGCTTCCCGTGGAGGAGTCCGTCGCCGTTCCCGTAACCGCGCCGGTTACAGCCATGCCGGTCACTGTCGCCGCCCCAATCAGTGCGACCGCTACGCCGCAGCAGGAGATCGCCCCGGCTTCTATCGAAGAGAAAGAGATCGAAGCGCAACCGCCGAGCTTGTCCACAGTCGAAGAGGCGGAGCTGACACAGGAGCCGGAAGAACAGGAAGAAGCAGAGGGCGAGAGCTTTCGGCTGACGAGCGTATAAGACCATGCTGACCATATCGAAGCCGCTCAGTTCCGGCCAGGCGCAGAGCTACCACAAGCTGGAGTTCACGTCCGAGACCCAGAGCTACTACAAACAAGACGGGTCAGTTAAGGGCGAGTGGCAGGGCAGGCTTGCCGAAAAGTTCGGGCTGACGGGGACGGTGGACGCGGCAGAGTTCGCCCGATTGTCGGAGGGCAAGCACCCGGAGACCGAGGCCCCTTTGGTGCGGCACCGGGAAGCTCAGGAGTACACGAACGCGGATGGAACGATAACGAAGGCGGTCGAGCACCGGGCCGGTTGGGACGCGACGTTCTCCGCCCCCAAGTCCGTCTCCCTCACTGCGTTGGTTGGCGGAGATGACCGGGTACGCGAAGCGCATGGAGCCGCCGTGACCACCGCCCTTGCCGAACTGGAGCGGTACACCCAGGCGCGGATCGGCGGCAACCACCAGGCTGAGACCACGGGCAAGTTCATCGCGGCGAAGTTCGAGCACGACACCGCGAGACCGGTGGACGGCTACGCCGCGCCTCAGCTCCACACCCACGCCGTCATCTTCAACGTCACCGAACGTGCGGACGGATCGACCAGAGCCGTCCAGCCGCAGGCCTACTTCGACAGCCAGAGTTTTGCCACGGCGGTCTACCAATCGGCCTTGACCTACGAGCTGCGCAATCGCGGCTACGAGATCGAGACCGGGCGGAGTGGCGCACCCGAGATCAGAGGCTACTCGCAGGAATACCTTGACGCATCGAGCCCCCGCTCTCAGCAGATCAAAGATCATCTCGAAAAGTTCGGGCGCAACAGCCCCGAGGCGGCGCAGATCGCCGCTCACGCGACCCGCGACTCGAAACAACTCCTTTCCCCCGAGGAAGTGCTCTCCGCTCACCGGCAGATGGCCGCCGAGTTTGGCAACCAGCCGCAGCGCATCGTCGCCGAGGCGCGGGAGCGGGCTCGCAGTCAGGAGCGGAATCCGGACGACCAGAGCAAGGCGCAGGAAGCTGTGAGCTATGCCAAGGCCAGCATTTTCGAACGTGAGGCGGTGTCGGACGAACGCGGCATCCTCCGAGACGCTTTGCGGCGTGGCATGGGCGAGACGACCTACGCGGCGGTACGGGCGGAGTTCGACGCCCGCCAGAGCCGAGGCGAGTTCCGCCAGGTTCCAGGCCAGAAGCACGACACCGGGCGCGGCTTCACCACGCCCGAGACCATCGCCAACGAACGAGCGAACGTCGCCCACGTCATGCGCGGCCAGAACATCATCGAGCCGATCATGACCCGCGACCAGGCGGCGGCGCAGGCGGAGACTCGCGCGTTCTTGAATTCGGCGCAGAGGGCAGTGATCGAGGATGTGCTTACCTCGCCCGACCGCATCCACGGCTTGCAGGGTTTGGCCGGCACGGGAAAGACAACTGTTCTTGAGAGCATCCGCGAAGGGGCCGAGCGCAATGGCTACACCGTTAAAGGGTTCGCGCCATCATCGAAGGCGGCGGGCCAGCTCCGCGACGCCGGAATCAGCGCGACCACGTTGCAGAGCTTCCTCGTCAAAGGTGGACAGGGAACGGAAGACCCTGCCAGCAGACATCTCTATATGTTGGACGAATCAAGTCTGGCAAGCACGAAGCAGATGCGGGCCTTCCTCGACAAGATCGGCCCCGAGGACCGCGTACTCGTCATCGGCGACACCCGTCAGCATCAGGCCGTGGACGCGGGCCGGCCCTTCCAGCAGATGCAGGAGGCCGGGATGCGGACCTCCGAGCTTTCGCAGATCATGCGCCAGAAGGACCCGGAGCTGCTAAAGGCAGTCGAGCATCTGGCCAAGGGCGAGACCGCCGCAGGCGTGAAGATGCTTGCCGACCAGGGGCGCGTCACCGAAATCGCCAATCCCAGAGAACGCATCGAGGCCATCGCCAGGGACTACGCCGCCCAGCCCGCCGACACGCTCATCGTCTCTCCCGACAACCGCAGCCGGGTGGCCATCAATCAGGCCGTGCGGATCGAGTTGCAGGCGAACGGGACGCTAGCCAAGGACAGCCAGCAGTTCAACACCCTCGCTCATCGTTCCGACATGACCGGAGCCGATCGGATGTGGGCGGCCAGGTACAACACCGGTGACGTGTTGCTTTACACGACCGGCAGTAAGGCCAATGGCATCGAGCGCGGCAGTTATGCCGTAGTTCAATCGGTAGATGCGAAGGCGAACACCATCACGATCCAGCGGCAGGAAGGGGAAGTACTGTCGTACGATCCAAAGCGGCTGAAAGGCGTGAACGTCTACCGGGAAGCCCAACGGGAGATTGCGGCTGGCGAACGTGTCCAGTTCACCACCTCGCATAAGGAGATTAGAGTCGCCAACCGCGATCTAGGCACCGTGACGAAGGTCGAGCCTCATCAAGTGACCGTGCGGATGGACGGCAAGGATGAGCGCAGCGTCACTTTAGATCCAAGGGAGATGCGGCACTTCGATCACGGCTACGCGGTGACCTCGCACAGCTCCCAGGGTCTGACGACAGGCCGCATCATCGCCAATATGGACTCAGAGACTGCCCGCAGCCTTGTCAACACCCGGCTTGCCTATGTCGCCATCTCCCGAGCGTCTGAGGAGGCGCGTATTTACACGAATGACGCTGCTACCATCGGCCAGCGGCTTTCCACCGAGATCACCAAGACCGCTGCGGTCGACTTTCGTGCACCGGCCCAGAGCGTCTACACGCCCGCCGAGATCGAGCGGCACCACGCCCCGATCCGTGAGGCCCTTGAGCCCGAAGACGCGGCGCAGTTCAAGTGGAAAGGCGAAACCGGAAGCGTCCAGACGTATCAGCACACCGAGACAGGGCGGAACATTCGCATCGACGGCAAAGGCAAGTTTTACAGCCAAGACGGGAAGTCGACCAATCAGGACGCTGCGCTTGACCGCGCAATGCCGGCGGGCCGGGCACACTCGCAGAACGAATACGAAAACGGTTTAGGGTTGGGACGATGACAGCAGATTAGGCTGACTGTCTCTTCTGCAGATGCTGATTGACGGCAACCGCGGAGAAAACCTCCGCATTGAAGCGCGGTCCGACCCATGTGTGCATCTGCTCGAAGTCCTCATGCTCCGGATCGAGAAGGATCTCGAGCAGATCGGCGTATCCGCGCACGCCGCCGCAGTCTTCCGGCGGGCAGCTGCGAGCGCCACCCACAAGCCGAGGGTACGTCACACCCGGCTCTGCCGGTAGTGCCGCATCCAATCGAATGTCGTGTTGCCAGTAGTCTCCGAAATCATAGAGATACAGGATGCTCGCGCCGGGTTCAGGTAAGACCCTTTCCAGACGGACTCCTGTTTCAGGCACAACGTCGCCGGGATCGTCATAGTAAGGATCAGGCGTTCCATACCGCTGTCCGTCAACGATGTATTCGTGCAGATGAGAATTCTCCCAGCCCATGGCGATTTGCAGAATGTGATGAAACTGCTTGAGAGTGGTGCGGCTGGAGACTTCCAGGAGCCGCCAAACAGGTGGATCGATCTCCCGAAGCGATACATGCAGTCGATTGATATTCACTGCTTCTCCTCATCCTCATCCTTCGAGCGAAAAACCGACTGCTGCTGAATCCTTCGGATCTCCTGGCCGTTCCTCGGCCTCCGCGGCATCGCCGAAAACCTCTTCCTGAATGATCCGCTCGGTAGCTCGGTTTAGATACTCCTCAAGGGCCTGCGCGATCTCCAGGTACTCGGGCCACAGTGTGGTATTGATAAAGGTCTTCGGAGCGCGCAGAACGACGGTCGAATGTCGCTGTCGTGGGTACCGGAAAGGCGTGAGCCCGTAGCGGCGGCAGAGAGCGAGGAATAGCTGGCGGCTCCAACGGTCCGGAAGCCGAAAGGTCATCTCAACCACCTGTTCGGTCCTCTCTGCGGCGTTCAGGGCGGTTCGGATACGGTTGAGTGCGGCGGCGGCGGCGTCTCGCTCCCCTGCGCTCGTGGCACCTTCGAAAAGCGCCGCGATCTTCCGTAGCTTCTGGCGCAACTCCTGTTCGGTCGTCATGTCTCATCCTCGCTTTGTGACTTCGACCTTGAATAGAGAGCCGTAAAAGGTCATCATCTCATTTGAGCTGGTTGCAGGAAATTCAACATGCGCGATCTTATTGGTGGGCATAGCTCCCTTGAGCGCGTAAACGCGCATCTCTCGCGGTGAGCCTTCATTCGGTCTGCGGCGAGAAGAACGCATGCGGGTAGAGACTGCTGGACGCAGCCTCCCGAGGAACGAGACAAGTCTACCGAAACCTTTTGCTTGTAAGCGTGGCCGTCCGAAGAGTACCCCGGCTGTAGAAGTGTAATTCCGAGATCAAAAGGGGCTCATCCGTTTATCTTATCTACAACAAAATAAAGACATTACGTCCGATAATTCGTCTTACGTATGGTTGACATGTAGCGGCTCGTTAGAAATGTCATGGTCTGGCCCGATAGAAATGTCAGGGTCTAAGGATGGCATGGATTTCTATGAGCGAGCGCGATCTAAGACGGATCGAAGTGCTGAGTGACGTGCGGGCTGGGCGTCGGACGGTGGCTGCGGCGGCAGCCGTGCTGGCGGTCAGCGAACGTCAGGCGTACCGGCTGTTGGCACGGTACGAGACGGATGGCGGCAGCGGGCTGTTCCACAAGGCGCGTGGCAAGACATCGAACCGGAGCCATAACGACGGCATTCGGAAGTACGCGGTCGAGTTGGTCAAGACCAGGTACGCTGACTTCGGGCCGACGCTGGCGACCGAGATGCTGCTGGACAAGCATCAGCTCAGGATCGGTAAGGAGACGTTGCGGCGATGGATGATGGCCGAAGGTCTATGGCTATCGCGAACACAACGAAGAACCTTCCATCAGCCGCGACTCAGGCGTGAGAGCTACGGCGAACTGATCCAGATCGATGGCAGCGACCATCGCTGGTTCGAGCAACGTGGTGAGCCATGCACACTGCTGGTCTTCATCGACGACGCGACCAGTAAGCTGATGCAGTTGCGCTTCGTGCCGAGCGAGAGCACGGATTCGTACTTCGCAGCCTTGCAAGGCTACCTTCAGGTGCACGGTTGCCCTGTCGCGTTCTACTCGGACAAGCACACCGTCTTCCGGGTGAACAAGCCGGACGCGAAGGGTGGCCAGGGTATGACGCAGTTCGGTCGCGCACTGGCGGAGTTGAACATTGAGATCCTGTGCGCCAACTCCAGTCAGGCCAAGGGCCGCGTCGAACGAGCGAACCGGACGTTGCAAGATCGTCTGGTGAAAGAGCTGAGACTGGCCGGCGTGAGCAACATGGAAGGTGGTAACGACTTCTTGCCAGGTTTTATGGAGCAGTACAACGAGAAGTTCGCAGTTCCTGCAGTGAAGGCTGAGGACCTGCATCGAAGGCTGAACGTTCAAGCTTCTCGTTTGGCTGACATCCTGTGTCATCACGAGCAGCGCCACGTCAGCCAACAGCTCAGCCTGGCCTATGACCGCAGGCAGATCATTCTGGACAGGAGTGAACTAGCCGACAAGCTGGCGGGCCAGTACGTCGAGATCTATGACTTCGCCGATCGCCCGCTCGAGGTGCGCTGGAAGGGACACTCGCTTCCCTATCGCGTCTTCAGCAAGGACCAACGGGTGAGCCACACAGCAGTGGTCGAGAACAAGCGTCTCGGTCATGCACTGGCTGTCGTGAAGGCGCAACAGGATGTCAAGCGCATGCCTACGGTAATGACGAACAGCGCGAAGGGTGGATACAAAAAGCACCCTCGCCAGGTCTACGGGCCAGACTACAAACCAGAACTCGCCGCGCCCAAAGCGGTGGAAATGACGGGCTGATGGAAAGGGTGGGACGATGAGACCGTTCCACCCTTCCCACAACCCTTGGAAATCGTCAGAGTCGACGATTTCACACATTCCCACCGCACGACGACGACTTACCTAAAAGAAGGACCTATACTGACACTTCTAATGGGCTAGCCACCCTGTCATTTCTAACGAGCTACAACATGACATGTAGGCGCAAAGCAATAATGTCGTAGCTCTGCAAAGCCAAAGTGTCGCTGCCCCATCCTGAGTTGAGGGTTGGAGGCGGCAGATGGGTTGGCTACAGATGAGCAAGCAGGAGTTACGACGGGTTGAGGTCTTGACCGAGGTACTGG
>CAMQQG010000117.1:0-12573 GCA_947034895.1 Rhytidiadelphus loreus
ACGAAACGAAGACGCGCAACTTCAAGTCCGGATTTCCTTCCTCGTCGACCAGTTCCTTGACCTTGCTGGCGGCACTGTCGGTGAAGATCAACGGCACCGGCGGCTCCTCGTCGAGGTTCGACAAAGACTGGATGTTTTCAGCGACTGCGCTCATGGCGGGCTCCTGCGGCAACGTGCCGATGCGCGATTATCGGACATTCGACCTGCTGGGTGCGGCGTAATGCCTTTGCGGGCAGCGGCATTCATACGCTTCAAACGACGAAAGCCACCCGAAGGCGGCTTTCTCGTTCTGCAGACGGATCAGCGCTTGCTGAATTGCTTGCGACGGCGGGCGCCGTGCAAACCGACTTTTTTCCGCTCGACTTCACGCGCATCGCGGGTCACGAAACCGGCGTGCTTCAGTGGCGGCTTCAGCGCCTCGTCATAGTCGATCAGCGCCCGGGTGATGCCGTGGCGCACCGCACCGGCCTGACCCGACTCGCCGCCGCCGTGGACGTTGACCTTGATGTCGAACACCGCGTCATTGGCGGTCAGCACCAGCGGCTGACGCACGACCATGATCGAGGTCTGGCGACCGAAATACTCGTCGACCGTCCGGCCATTGATCATGATCAGGCCGGTGCCCTTCTTCATGAACACGCGCGCCACCGACGATTTGCGGCGACCGGTTCCGTAGTTCCAAATTCCAATCATTGCCGCTCCTTAAATTTCCAGCGCCTTGGGCGCCTGCGCGGAGTGCGGATGCGTTCCCCCCGCATAGACCTTCAGCTTCTTGACCATCGCATAGCCCAGCGGGCCCTTCGGCAGCATGCCCTTGACGGCCTTTTCGATGGCGCGCGTCGGGTGCTTGGCCTGCATGTCCTTGAACTTGGTGGCGTGGATGCCGCCCGGATAGCCGGAATGCCGGTAGTAGATCTTGTCGTTGGCCTTGTTGCCGGTGACCCGGATCTTGTCGGCGTTGACGATGACGATGAAGTCGCCGGTGTCGACGTGAGGCGTGTAAATGGCCTTGTGTTTGCCGCGCAAGCGGAGGGCGACTTCACTGGCCACCCTTCCGAGAACCTTATCGGTCGCGTCAATCACAAACCATTCATGCGTCACTTCGGCCGGTTTGGCGCTGAAGGTTTTCATGGATGTCGAGTTGGTAGAAAACCCCTGATGCGAACGTCGCGCTCGGTGCTGCTTCTGTTCAGTGGCAGCCTCTCGGGCGACTCGTGAACCGGCGCTCAGCGTTGACGCGTCGGGACTATTTTTCCGGGGGCAAAATCGGAAAAAGTCTTTGAGTATAGCAGCCCTCATCCGCGCGGCTCGGCACGCCGCCCCGCTCGGGCCGAGGTGGCCGCTCACCGCGCCATTTTCGCGATCAGAAGGTCGCGCACCTGCGAGACCATTTGCATGCGTGCGCCCGTCATCTCCGGCGCCAGTGCGGGCTCGACCCAGTCGAGGTAGAGAAAGCCGACCGACGCCTGTTTGAGATGCAGCGGGATCAGGCAAAAGCTCTTCGCACTGCCGAGCGAAGAAGTCCACCACGCCGGCAGTTTGCCGCTGAGGTTCTTGGCCCGGGCGTCCTCGATGAAAAGCGCCCGCTCTCTCGGCAACACGGCCTGGAACACGTCGGGTGGGGCGTTGCCGTCGAACACCAGCATCGGCAACAAGGCCAACGCGTTCTCGCCGAGACCGAAACGGGCTCGGTACTGCTTTTCTTTCGGGAAGAACAGGAAGGCGAAGCTGCGCTTGGCGAAAAAGTGGGTGTGCAGGAATTCGAGCGCGAGAAAAAGCAGCTGCGACAGGTTCGCGGTGGCTGCGCTCGCCTGCAACTCCTTGAATGCGCGCAGCAGCCGTGCCGCACGCTCCGACTCCGTCACCGGAAGCACCATGGCGGCCGGTTCACCAGCGAAGTGCTCCTCGGCAGCCCGCTTGGCGGCGCGGATGGCGTTGATCATGGTGGCCGGCTCCGCGCCGAGCGCCGGCCCGAACACCGCGACGATATCGCCGCACGCGGCCTCGAGGTCATCCGGCTGGCTGTGCAGAATCGCCGCGCTGCGGGTGGCGGCGGTCGCCAGCACGCTGAGCCACGCCTCATGGCTCGGCAGTGCCTCGCCGGGGATCGGTACTCGAGTCTGCAGTGCGTCGGTGAGCGCGGCCGGCAATCCCCACTGCCGAGCCATGCGCTGGCCGATGGCGGCGAAGCTGCCGCCGAGCGCCGCCTCGACCGCCACATCCTCCGGGGTGCCGTCGGTGATGCGTTGCTGGATGTCGGCCCAGGGCCCGGGCAGGTAGAACGCGATCAGCATCCGGCCGAGGCCCATCAGAATCGAGCACACCGACGCCGTTTCCGCATCCTTCGGCGACGCCTTCGGGCCTGCGAGCTGCCGCCCGAGGAAGCCCGCCCACACGGCTTTGTGCATCTCCGCCATCGTGCCCGCGGTTTCCGGACGGCTGCGGTCGAGCGACTCCATCACCTTCATGCCGAGGGCGAGGTGAGCGATCGTCTGCACACCCAGCACCTGCACCGCGCGCGACACCGAATTGACCTCGCCGCCGAACGACGCGTACATGGCGCTGTTGGCCAGGCGAAGCACGCGCTGGGTCAGCGCCATGTCGGCGAGCAAGGTCTGCACCAGATCGAAGTCGCCTTCCGTGTCGGCCGTCAGCGCGTTCAGAATGCTGCGGGCCGACTGGGAAAAGGCCGGAATGTCGCCTTTTTCGCCTGCTTTCGCCAGCAATTCGGTGAACGTCTGGTCCAGCGTGACAGGCAAGGAGGTGGTCATGGACGAGACCTCATGCGGGCGCCGCTCGCGGCACCGGTTCGATCAACGCGGAAAATTCGGCGAGCGTTTGCGGCTTGCCGAAAAAGTAGCCCTGGATGGCATCGCAGCCGGCGTCGCGGAGGATGTGCCATTGCTCCTGGGTCTCGACGCCCTCGGCCACACTCTTCAGACCCAGGTCGCGACTCAGCGCGAAGACCGAACGGCAGATCGCGAGATCGGTCTTCGATGGCAGGTCCTTGACGAAGCTGCGGTCGATCTTCAGCGCCGACAGGCTGAACCGCTTCAAGTAGGCGAGCGACGAATAGCCGGTGCCGAAGTCGTCGACCGCCACCTGGGTGCCGACCGCCGTCAGCTTGGCGAGGAGCGACACGGCGGCGTCGGGGTCGGTCATCAGCGTGCCCTCGGTGATTTCCAGCTGCAGCAGCGATGCCGGCAGGGCCGAGAACGCCAGCGCTTCGGTCACCGACTGCAGGAACTTGGCGCCGCGGAACTGACGCGGGCTCACATTCACCGAAATCATGAGTTCGGTGTTCTTCGCTTCGTTGATCGCCGCCACAGCGCTCGCGGCGGCCTTGAGCGCCCACGATCCGAGCACGTGGATCAGGCCGCAGTCTTCGGCGACAGGAATGAATTCGACCGGCGACACCTGGACGGTGCCGCCGCGTTTCCAGCGCATCAAGGCTTCGGCGCCATACACCTTTCCGGTGATGTCGACCAGCGGCTGATATTCGAGATACAGCTCACCATTGGCGACGCCTTGATGAAGCGCGCTCTCCAGCGACAGCTCGGAGCGCGAATCGCCGCGTTTGCCGCTGTCATACATCACGCAGCGACTGCCACCCGTTTCCCTCGCCTCCTTCATCGCCGCGCTGGCGCCGAGCAACAGCTCGTCATGCGTCCTGCCGTGAGTCGGAAACATCGCAAAGCCCATCGACGCGCTGACGTGCACGTCGTAGCCATCGAGCAGAAACGGCGCCTCGATCAGCGCCAGCAGTTTGAGGCCCAGCCGCTGCATCGTCTCGGCATCGGCCATGTCGGGCATCAGCAACGCGAACTCGTCGGGGCCGATGCGGGCCACGGTATCGCTCGACCGCAGATGGTCCTGCAACCGTTTGGCCACCTTGCGCAGCAGATCGTCGCCCGTCCTCACGCCGAACGCGTCGTTGACCTTGCGAAAGCCCTTGAGGTTGAGCAGCAGCAACGCGAACCCCTGACCCTTGCGCCTGGCCAGTTCGATGGCATGGGCACATCGATCCTGAAGCAGCAATCGGTTCGCAAGCCCGGTCAATTCGTCGTTGATGACGCTCATGGCGCCGTGCACAGTCGCGGGCGCGCTGCGGTGGCCCACGGCCATGACGCCCTGACGTCCGCGCACGTCGTAGCCGCCCAGCGACCAGCGCATCGGTGTGACCCGTTCCGGTCGAAGCGCCTGCTCCAGATCGATTCGGACGGCGGAGCCGATCGCGGCCGCGATGGCGTCCCGTATCGGCCCCAAGGAATCGGCTGGAAACAGATCGTAGAACAGGTCGCCCTGCCCGAAGCCGTCGAAACCGTCGAGTCGGTGCAAACCCGACGCGAAGGTCACCCTGCCCTCATGGTCGAGATGCAGGGCGAGGTCGCCCGACGCTTCGAACAAGGCTTCGAGGGGGCTGCCAGCCACTCGCGAGGCGGGCGCTCCCTCGGACCTCAACACCGAGTCGCCTCGGAAGGGAGGCCACGAGAACGCGGAAGACTTCGCATGAACTTCAAGTTGAGCAAGGTAGCAAAAACCCATTGGCCCGGCAGAGTGAGCAGAAATTGCTCGGCTCAGCACTTCGACCGCCTCAATGCATATCGACGCGGCGAATCGTCACTTGAACGCTTTGCTCGCGCACGGACGTGAGTCGTCGCGCGACGAATGCGCGTCGGCAATCCGCATTCCCGACACCGACGGCAGTAGCGGTAGTTGATCACGTTGTGCGGGTCGTCCTCCTTTCGGGGTGACGGTTACAGTCAGGCGGTTCGATTCGATTCATCGAGGAGTCTTCATTCGTGAGCAGCCCGTCCCGCCCTGCCGGGTCGCCAGACGAAGTCGGCGCACGCCTGCCGAGGTCGGCATCGCGGCCCGGCCCGCGGGCCGCGGGCGAATCATGGGTTCCGATTCGCTCGCTCGGCCCGCACCACCGGCCGCGCATCGCAGCTCACTTGTCGGCACTGCCCTGCGCTGACCGCTACCTGCGGTTCGGTCATGCCGCCACCGATGACCAGCTGGCCCGCTACGTCGACAAGATCGACTTCGAGAACGACGAGGTCTTCGGCATCTTCAACCGCTGGCTCGAGCTGATCGCGATGGCGCATCTCGCCCACCCCGTGGCGCCGCAGGGCCCGCGGCAGCGCAAGGTCGGGGACGACCTGCCTCGCGCGGCCGACACGCAGGAGCAGGGCGGGGCGCCCCATTTTCCGGCCGAAGCCACGATGTCCGAGTTCGGCGTGTCGGTCCTGGCGAAGGCGCGGGGTCGCGGGCTGGGCCGACGGATGTTCGCCCACGCGATGCTGCATGCGCGCAATCGGGGCATCGAGACGCTGTTCATCCATGCGCTGAGTGAAAACACGGCGATGCTGAAAATCGCCCGCAATGCCGGCGCCACGGTCGAGCGCCACGGCTCCGAGTCGCAAGCCCGGCTGAAGCTGCCGCCGGACACCTTGTCGTCTCACGTCGACGAAATGGTCGAGCAGACCGCCGCCGAGTTCGACTATCGACTGAAGCGCCGCGCACGACAGGTTCGCGGCCTTTTCGGCGCGTTGATCCGAACGCGTGCGGTGAAACCGGCGCCGGCCAAAAAAGACTGACCCGGGCGCGCCCGCCGTCGAGCGGCGACGTCGCCGGCACCGCGGAACCGGCGCACACGATAAACGTGACCCCGGAGCCGGCAGTTCCGCTACAGTCATCGTCGGTCCGGGTTCCCGGGCTTCTTTCGTCTCCCGGAGGCCCCGCTCGGCTCAACATGCAAAACCTTCCGTGGATCGTCGCGCTCGCCGCCGTGGCACTGCTCGCGGTTGCGCTCGGCGTCTGGGTGTGGACGAGCAAAAAAGCGAAGCGATCGTCCGTCCTGCCGACCGACTGGGCGTTGGCAGCCAGGCCGGTGTTCTCGAGTGATGAGCGACGGGCCCACCGCGTGCTGCGGGAAGCATTGCCGCATCACGTCGTGCTGTCGAAGTTGCCGCTGGTGCGCTTTTGCCAGCCCACCGACCCGAACGAGGTTCGCTACTGGTACGACCTGCTCGGCAACAGTCACGTGACCTTTGCGGTGTGCAGTGCGAACGGCCGGGTGCTGGCCGCCGTGGATCTCGACTCCGACCGCAGCGAATCGCGCCGCCGGATGCAGATCAAACAGTCGGTGCTGAGCGCCTGCCGGGTTCGCTACCTGCGCTGCGATGTCGATCACCTGCCATCCGTGACCGACCTGGAGTTGCTGGTCCCGAGCGCGGGGCCCACGACGCGCGCACCGCAACCGACACCCGCCCCACCGCGCCACACGGACCGCGCGCACGACCGCGTCGGCACGGCCTCGCCCCCCCGCCGGAGCGAGCACAACGCCCTCTGGCAGGATTCGGCGGTGCTCCAGGATTCGTTCTTCGCGCCCGACTCCCGCGCGGACTCGTACGCCAGCCGCCCGACACCGCCGTTTGTCGGGCAGCCACGCCCGGCCGTACCGATGGCCGCTGCGTCGCGACGAGGCGATACCGGCAACTTTCACGAGTCGGACCTCGATGAGCCTGAATTCCAGTATCCGGAGTTCGATTTCGAACGGTCGATCGACGACCAGGAAGATTTCGGCGGTGTGGTCGAGTCGGGCCGGCGCGCCTACCCGAAGCAACGTCTCTGAGCCGGCGATCCCCGCGGCGGCCCGGTGGTCGCCGCGCGTAGGATGCGGCCATGACGTCCCCCTCCCCGCTCGGCCTCGCAGTCACCGACACCCCTTATGCGGGCTTGAGCCCGGACGGTGTTCTGGACGCGCTCGATGCGGTTGGTCTGCGCGGCGACGGCCGCTTGATCCAGCTGAACTCTTACGAAAATCGCGTCTATCAGGTGTTTCTCGAAGACGGGCGGGTGGTGGTCACCAAGTTCTACCGCCCGAATCGCTGGACCGACGAACAAATTCTCGAAGAGCACGCCTTCGCCGAAGAACTCGACGCGAATGAAATCCCGGTCGCGGCGCCGTGGCGCCTGGACATCGACGGGGAATCGCCGCACGCCGGGCACTGCACCCGCATCGGCGCGACGCTGGTCCGCTTCGCCACGGCGCTCGGCACCTACCGTTTCAGCGTGACGCAGCGACTGGCCGGCCGCGCGCCCGAACTCGAAGACGCCGGCGCACTGGAATGGCTGGGCCGTTTCATCGGCCGCCTGCATGCGGTCGGTGCGCTCAAACCGTTCGAACATCGCCAGACGCTCGACGTGCAGACCTTCGGCCTGGCCCCCCGTGACTGGCTGCTGCAACACGACATCATCCCGCCGGACGCGGCCACCGCCTGGCGGCGCAGCGTCGATCAGGCGCTGGACGCGGTCCAGTCGGCATTCGACCAGGGCAGCCCGCCACGCGTCTTGCGCCTGCATGGCGACTGCCACCTCGGCAATGTGCTGTGGGCGCAAGACGGCCCGCATTTCGTCGACCTGGACGACGCGGTCACCGGCCCGGCGACGCAGGACCTGTGGATGCTGCTGTCGGGCGACCGCGCCGCGATGACCCGCCAGTTGGCAGCCGTGCTCGACGGCTACGAAAGTTTCATGGAGTTCGACTGGCGCGAGCTGCGCCTGATCGAGCCGCTGCGCACCCTGCGCCTGCTTCATCACAGCGCCTGGATCGCCCGCCGCTGGAACGATCCGGCATTCCCGGCCGCGTTTCCGTGGTTCGCCAGCCCGGCCTACTGGGCCGAACAAACGTCCCGCTTGCGTGAGCAGATCGAGGCGATGGCGCAGCCCCCGCTCGGCGGGTTCGGCTGAGGCGAATGTCGCTCCGGTCAGTCGAACATCGGCACCGAGCCGGCTTTCAGCGCCTCGCGCGCCTGTTCGAATTCCGGAAAGACCGAACGCACGACCTGCCAGAACCGCGGGCTGTGGTTCATCTCGCGCAGGTGCGCCAGTTCGTGGGCGACCACATAGTCGATCGTCGCGAGCGAAAAGTGGACCAGCCGCCAGTTGAGGCGAATCGTTCCGTCGGCACTCGCGCTGCCCCAGCGCGTCTGCGCCGACGAGAGCCGAAGCCGGGTGCATCGGACACCGACTTTTTCCGCGTAGAGGCGGCAGCGCTCGTCGAAAATTCTCCGGGCTTCGCACTGCAACCAGCTTTGCACCGCTTCCCGCAGCTGCAAGGCCGTCGCCGAATGCGGCAGACCGAGATGCAGCGTCATGCGCGGCACGCCCGGCAACGCCCGCGCGTCGGCATTGAGCACCGCGCGGCCCGCCGCGGTGCCGGCCCGCGCGTCGATGACGACGATGACCGGCTCGCCGAGATAGGGAATCGTCGTGCCGTCGCGCCATTCGATTCGTGCCGCCGCCAGCCGGCGGCCGCGTTCTTGCTGTTCGGCGAGCTTGCGCAGGATCCACTTCGATTTCTCGCCCAACGCCGCCTCGATGTCTCCGACGCCGACCCACTTCGGCGCGTTGACGCTGAGGCCGTCGGCACCGACCATGAAGCCGATGCTGCGTCGACGTACGCGCTTCAGCGAGTAGGCGACGAGCTGCCCGTCCAGCCGAATCTCGCGGTCGGCCTGCGGATGGCGCGGGGTGACGGGGGCGGTCGGCTTCGCAGGTGAAACCGAGGGCGCCGGCGGCGGTGGTGGCGGCGGTGGTGTCGCAGCAGGTGCGGGCAGCGGTACAGGCGGCCCGAACAGCGAAAGCTGCAGACTTTCGGCGACGGACCGGGGCGGACTCATGCCGGCGTCGGTGCCCGCGGCGAGGCGTAGGCGTCCGGGTCGAGCCGCTGCATCTCGGCCTCGATCCAGTTTTCCACTTCCTGCATCAGTTCGTCCGGGCGCCGCCCTGTGGACGGGATCGGCTTGCCGACCGAGACGTCGATGATCCCGGGACGCAACACGAAGCTCTTGCGCGGCCAGCAGCGGGCCGAGGTGACAGCGATCGGCACCACCGGTCGACCGGTGGTGATCGCGAGCCGCGTCCCGCCCGACTTGTAGGTGCCGCGACCGCCGCGCGGCGCCCGCGTGCCCTCGGGAAACATGATCACCCAGTGGCCCTTGTTCATGAAGTTGCGGCCCTGCCGGACGACCAGTTTCCAGGCCTGGGCGCGCTGGGTGCGGTCGATGTGGATCATGTCCATGCGCGCCATCGCCCAGCCGAAGAACGGGATGTAGAGCAGTTCGCGCTTGAAGACGTAGCAGAGCGGGTGCGGCATCAGGCCGGGGAAGGCGAAGGTTTCCCAGGTCGACTGGTGCTTGGGCAGCAGCACGACCGGCGAATCGGGCAGGTTGTCGAAACCGTGCAGCCGAGCCTGCACGCCGCAGATGACCTTCGCCCCCCAAATGGAGAACGTCAACCAGCCGGCGCAGAGCCAGTAGACCGTGTTGCCGCGCTTGAAGATCGCCACGATCATGACGGCGGTCGCCCACGGGATCACGGTGACCACCATGAAGAGCACGAACAGCGCCGAGCGCAGCGCGTTGAATGCGAATCGCAGGCCGTCCATCAGTCCAGAATCCCGAAACCAGAGTCCGATTCGCCCGGCCGCCGGCCGCGCCGGCCGCGCTGGATGATGAAGTCGGCGAACGCCGCGAGGTCGGCGTGCACGACCGTGCCCGGCACCTGATCGCACAAGGCCTGCAGGCCGGCGTCGTCGAGCAGCGCCGCCTTGCCGGTGCGCACGAGGTGCGGCTGGCAACCGACCGCCGTGCCGGCCTGCAGATCGCGCAAGGTGTCGCCGACCACCGGCACCTTGGCCAGATCGACGTTGAAGCGCTCGCCGATCTGCGCGAACAGGCCCGGCAGCGGTTTGCGGCAGAGGCAGTGGTCGTCGGGCACGTGCGGGCAGAAGAAAACCGCATCGATCCGGCCACCCTGCCGGGCGAGCATCTGGTTCATCTTGACATGCATGCCGTTGAGCGCTGCCATGTCGTAGGTGCCGCGCCCGATGCCCGACTGGTTGGTCGCGACCACCGTGTGCCAGCCCGCCTGGTTGAGCCGGGCGATCGCCTCCAGCGCGCCGGGCAGCGGCACCCACTCGTCGGCCGACTTGACGAAGTCGTCGCGGTCTTCGTTGATCGTGCCGTCGCGGTCGAGGATGATGAGTTTCATGAGTGGCCTCAGACCGCCAGCTTCGACAAATCCGCCACCCGGTTCATCGCCGCATGCAGCATCGCCAGCAGCCCGAGACGGTTGGCGCGCAGGGCCGGGTCGTCGGCATTGACCATCACGTGGTCGAAGAAGGCATCGACCGGTGCCTTCAGCGCCGCGAGCGCCTGCAGCGAGCCGGTGTGATCGCCACGCTCGAAAGCGGCGTCGGCCACAGGCGACACCGCCGTCAGCGCCGCGTGCAGCGCCGCTTCGGCAGCCTCTTTCGGCAGCGACGGGTCGACGGCCAGGACCATGCCGACGTCGACCTTCTTCAGAATGTTGGCGACGCGTTTGTTGGCCGCGGCGAGCGACTCGGCTTCCGGCAAGGCCGCGAACGCACGCACCGCGGCGAGACGCGCACCGACACCTGCGAGGCGAGCCGGCCGTTGCGCCAGCACCGCGTCGACCTCGCGGCCGCTGTAGCCCTGCTCGCGCAGGCTGCCGGCGAGGCGTTCGTAGATGAAATCGAGCAACGGGCCGCTCGGGTCGGCGATGAGCGCGCCGAACGGCGGCACCGACGCGGCGACGAGCGCACGCAGGTCGATCGCCAGGTCCCGCTCGGTCAGCATGCGGATCACCCCGAGCGCATGCCGACGCAAGGCGAACGGATCCTTGTCGCCGGTCGGCACCTGGCCGATGCCGAACAGGCCGACCAGGGTTTCGAGCTTGTCGGCGAGCGCGACGACGATGCCGGTCATCGCCCGCGGCAAGGCATCGCCCGCGAAGCGCGGCTTGTAATGGTCTTCGATCGCCTCGGCGACCGCCACGCTCTCGCCGTCGTGCAACGCGTAGTAGCGGCCCATCGTCCCTTGCAGCTCGGGGAATTCGCCCACCATGTCGGTCAGCAGATCGGCCTTGGCCAGCATGGCGGCTCGGTCGGCGGCGGCCGTGAGCGCGTCGTCGCCGAGCAGGCGGACGGTGGTGGCCGCGATCGCCCGCACCCGCAGGGCACGGTCGCCCTGCGTGCCGAGCTTGTTGTGGTAGACGACCTTGGCCAGCGCCGGCACGCGCGATTCGAGTGTCCGCCGCCGGTCCTGATCGAAGAAGAATTTCGCATCCGCCAGGCGCGGCCGGACGACGCGCTCGTTGCCTTCGATCACCCGGCTCGGGTCCTCGGGCCGGATGTTGCTGACGACCAGGAACTGGTGAGTCAGCTTGCCCGTCGCGTCCAGCAGCGGAAAGTATTTCTGGTTCGCCTTCATCGTCAGGATCAGACATTCCTGCGGCACGTCCAGGAACTCCGGCTCGAAGCGACAACAGAGCACGTTCGGGCGTTCGACGAGGGCGGTCACCTCGTCGAGCAACGCCGCGTCGTCGATCGCTGTCAGTTCGAGTGCGGAGGCCGCGTTCTGCAGTTGCCGTGCGATCTCGGCGTGGCGCTTCGCGAAGCTGGCGATCACCGCACCCTGCGTCTCGAGTTGCCGGGCGTAATCGTCGGCGTGCTGGAGCACGACCGGATCCACCGCCGCCTCGAACCGGTGGCCGTGCGTCTGCCGACCGGCCTGCAGACCGAGCGCGCCGACCGCCACCACCTCGTCACCATGCAGGGCGACGAGGCCGTGCGCCGGGCGGACGAACTGCACCGTCGTCCAGCCATCGGCGAGCTGGTAGGCCATCAGCTTCGGGATCGGCAGGTCCGCAAGCGTCTTGTCGAGCGCCTTTTGCAGGCCGGCGGCGAGCGTGACACCGGCCACGACGCTGTCGAAGTAGAGCGCTTCGACCTTGCCGTCGAGCCGGCGTTCGAGCGCGGGCAGGGCCGACGCATCGGCACCGACACTGGCCAGCTTTTTCAGCAGCGCCGGCGTCGCGTCGCCCGAAGCAGTCAGCCCGACGCCGACCGGCATCAACTTTTGCGACGCCGGCTTGTCGGCGGCGCGCGAAACGACCGCCTCGATGTGCGCCGCCAGCCGCCGCGGCGAGGCGAACGGCGTGACCACCGAATGGTCGGTCGCCAGCCCTTGTGCCCGCAAGCTGGCAGCCAGACCGCTCGCGAACGCCTCGCCGAGCTTTTTCAAGGCTTTCGGTGGCAGCTCCTCGACGAAGAGTTCGACGAGCAGATTGCGGGTCGTGGTCATCAGGCGACGGCTTTCTTCTCGGCCGCCTGCTCGGCCTGGCGCGCCATCAGCGCCAGCGTTTCCTCACCCCACGCCTTCGGCGCCATCGGAAAGCCGAGGCGGGCGCGACTGTCGAGGTAGCTCTGTGCCACGCCGCGCGACAGATTGCGAATGCGGCCGATGTAGGCCGCGCGCTCGGTGACGCTGATGGCGCCGCGCGCATCGAGCAGGTTGAAGCTGTGGCCGGCTTTCAGCACTTGCTCATAGGCGGGCAAGGCGAGTCGCTGCGCGATCAGGTGTTTGGCCTGCCGTTCATGCGCGGTGAACGCCTGCAGCAGGAAGTCGACGTCGCTGTGCTCGAAGTTGTAGGTGCTCTGCTCCACCTCGTTCTGGTGAAAGACATCGCCGTAGCTCACCCCCG
>CAMQQG010000118.1:0-18255 GCA_947034895.1 Rhytidiadelphus loreus
CCCTGGAACATCTGGGCGATGCCGTCGTGCACCTCGCCGACGAGGTAGCCAACCGCGGGCGTGCCGTGCTGGCCAAAGGTCAGCTCGCAGGTGGTGGAGGCCTTGAGGCCCATCTTGTGCTCGACGTTGGTGACATAGGCGCCGTTGCGCTCGCCCATCGCGCCAGTCGCCCAGTCGGTGACGTGGAACTTGGGGACGATGAACAGGCTCAGGCCCTTGGTGCCGGGGCCGCCGGCACCAGGGGTGTCCTGCGGCCGCGCGAGCACGAGATGGACGATGTTCTCGGTCATGTCGTGCTCGGCGCTGGTGATGAACCGCTTGACGCCCTCGATGTGCCAGCTGCCGTCGGCCTGCGGAAGTGCGATGGTGCGCCCGGCACCCACGTCGGAGCCGGCGTCGGGCTCGGTCAGCACCATGGTGGCACCCCAGTGCCGGTCGACCATGGTCTGAGCGAACACCTTCTGCTCGTTGGTGCCGAGGCGCTCGACGACGGAGGCAAAGGAGTTGCCGGCGAGATACATGAAGATGGCCGGGTTCGCGCCGAGGATCATCTCGGCGGCGGCCCACTGGATGCTCGGGCTCGCAGAGAAGCCACCGAGCTCGGGCGAGGTGAAGAGCTTGTCCCACTCGCCGTCGAGCACCTGGTTGAACGACTTGGTGAAACCGGTCGGCATGGTGACGGTGTAGGTCGCCGGGTCATAGACCGGAGGGTGCAGGTCGGCCTCGGCGAAGGACTCGGCAAGGTCTTCACGGCAGAGCCGCTCGACCTCTTTCAGGGTGTCCTTGGCCGCGTCTGCGTCAAAGTCGGTGAAGGGGCCTGTGCCCAGGGTCCTGGCGGACTCGAAGACCTCGAAGAGGTTGAATTCGATGTCACGGAGGTTGCTCTTGAAGTGGGACATTGCGTGACGCTCCTCAGCGCTCTGCGCGTTGCTACCGGTCAGTAACAAACCTATGTTACCCGCCAGTACGCCGTTCAAGCCAGCCCCGCAGGGTGAATCTGTCAAGAACTCTGATCGGATGACAATGTCATAGCGCCCGCACTCTGTAGGCGCTCCAGTGTTGAGAACATGACACGTGCCCCAGCAAACAGGTGCACGGGAGCACGTGCACCAGCCGCTTACGGACATCCCTTGTGGTGTTCGGGTGATGAAGCAGATAGGGCAGACGGTGGTCGTGGGAGCGGGTCCACTCGACGTTTTCGACGAGTGCCACCTCGGCCAGCCAGGTGAGCGCCGACGAAGGGGTTGCCGGGTTGCACAGGGCCGCTCTGGCGACGTGCGAGTAGGTCCCTTCCCGGAGGAGCAATCCGAGCGCCTCGGGCGGACAATCTCGCCGCAGCGCCACGTAGTAGCGGGTAGGTTGCCAGTCGCTTGAAGCGAGCTGGACCAGGCGCGTTGTGGCCGTCTGCGGGCTGCGAGCCTCTCTCACCTCACGGAGGCCGGCTTGCCGCACCGCAGGGGTTGAATATCCCGGCAACGGCCTCAGCCCACCAATCGGGAAGTGTGGAGCGGGCGACGAGAATCGAACTCGCGTTCTCAGCTTGGGAAGCTGATGTTCTGCCGCTGAACTACGCCCGCGCGGTTCACGCAGCCTAACGCGTTGCTACCGCTAGCGTGCCCTTGTGCTGCTCTCCGACCGCGACCTCCACCAGGCCATCGATTCCGGGCGGATGGGGCTCGACCCCTTTGATCCGACGATGGTGCAGCCGAGCAGCATCGATGTGCGCCTGGACCGCTATTTCCGGGTCTTCGCCAACCATCGTTACACCCACATCGACCCCTCGGTCGAGCAGCCGGACCTGACCGAGCTCCTCGAGCCGGAAGGCGACGAGCCCTTCGTGCTGCACCCCGGCGAGTTCGTGCTCGGCAGCACCTATGAGGTGGTCACGCTCGGTGACGATCTTGCGGCACGGCTCGAAGGCAAATCTAGCCTCGGCCGTCTCGGGTTGCTGACGCACTCGACCGCGGGCTTCATCGACCCCGGCTTCAACGGCCACGTCACGCTCGAACTCGCCAACGTGGCAAGCCTGCCGATCACGCTTCATCCGGGGATGAAGATCGGCCAGATCGCGGTCTTCCAGCTCACCTCACCGGCCGAGCATCCCTATGGCTCGAGCGCGACGGGCTCGCACTATCAGGGTCAGCGCGGCCCCACACCGTCGCGCTCCTGGGAGCGCTTCCACCGGACCAATGTCCCGTCCACGTCCTAGCTGGCGGTAGGTCGTGTCAAGTTCGGTTTCGGGCATGAGGTACCGGCTCCGGTGCTCGGAGCTGTTGGTGATCTTGGTCGGTGGCTGGTGGTGTGGTGGCTGGTGCCGGGCGCCCATGCTGATGTATGCGACCTCGCTGTGTTGTTGCTCGCGGGTCATCTGGCGTTGTTCGGGCTGCCGAAAAGTGGCGAAGGGCCGGGCACCAAGCTAGGAACGGCGTCACCCGGCGGGGTGCGCCATAGCGCGGTCGGTGTCTGATCCGGCCCTTCGTCCAGCCAAGGATGGCACCACCGGCCGGAGTTGTGAAGAGACTGGGTCAGTCCTCCCTGGTGCTCGTGGAAGCGGGCCGGCTGGGCCAGCGGGCCGGGTCATAGGGGGTCTGATCGCGGACGAGAGCGAACGCGATCTTGTTCGCTCGGTGGGCGAGGGCGCAGGCGATGATGCCACCGCGTTTCCCGCGCTCACGCAGCCCCTGGGCGTAGGCCCGGCTGGCCGGGTCGTTGAGCCATAAGCCCAGGCCAAGGTCGACCAAGGCGCGGCGCAGCTCGACGCTGCCTTCGCGGCTGATCCCGCCGTCCCGGCGTTTACCTGCGGATTCGTACTGCGTGGGTGACAGGCCGCTGGCCCGGTAGAGCTGTTTATGACCCGGCCACCGGCCGGGGTCACCCACGGCGGCACCGTAGCTGCCGGCCCGGACCGCGCCCCACCCGGGGACGGTGAGCAGCGGTGCGAACGGGCTCACCGGGACCAGCCTGGCCAGATGCGCGGCCGCGTCATCGACCTGGGTATCGAGGTCGGCGAGCAGCAACAGGTCCGTGGCAAGGACCTCCCTGGCCACTGAAGCTTGCGCGGTCGGGAGCGCGTTCCTGGCTGCGGTTACGAGCTTTTCAGCCATCGGAGCACGGACCTGCAACCCTCTGGTCGCCCCGAAACGGATGAACCGTGACTCCCCGAGCGCGGCCAAACGAGCCGGGTCGGCGAACTCCGCGGCGACCAACCGCCCCACCTTCGTCCCGAGCACATCAGGCAGGACCAACGTCAGACCGGGAAAAGCCCGGTCGAGTTGGCCGAGGAGCTGATTCTTCACCGCCGTCCGCGCGGCGACCCGGCGCGCGCGGTGCGCCGACCATGCCGCCAAGTCCACGATCACCTCATCGCGGTCGCTGATCAGGGTCCCGCGGCCAGCGAGCATCAGCTCGGTAATCGCCTCCAGATCGATCGCGTCGGTCTTCACCCGCCGCCGGCCGGCGACCCGGCGCTGTTCGGTCACGTGCGCCGGGTTCAGCTCCTTCACCTGCCAGCCCGTCGGCCACACCCCAGCTGCGAGCAGCGGCTGGTGATAATGACCAGCAGCCTCCACCCCGACCTCGACCGTGGAACCCGCCGGCACCAGACGAACCAGCCGCTGGATCAGCCCGACCACCGCCGGGCGGGTCATCTCGACATCCACCGGACCCAACAACCTACGACGCGACGCATCGGTAGCTGAGACCGCGAACGTGTTCTTTCCAACATCGACCGCCACCACCACCTGTGACGGACCCTGAACCATAAGCAGCAATTCAGCTTGCGAATGCGCCCGCACAACCAACCTCCGGGAAGGCCAGAAGGCACGAGCGCACCAACGCCCGACCTTCACCAAGGAACCTGACAGGTCCCTTCTGGCACAACGGAAGTGTCAGACCAGGACGACACCCCGATTCATATCAGCGCGGAGGGTTTCGGTCGACAGAGTGACCGAAACCTTCCGCAGAAGTTGGGCTAGGGCGTCTCGTCCTTGGCGGCTTCGGCCTCGGCTTCGAGGGCCTCGGCCGTCAACGTGCTGGGTGCGTCGGCTGGGGTCGCCCCAGCGCCCGGGTCCACAGCCGCGGCATCGGAGGGCGCTTCGGGAGTCGGGGTCTCGGCCGTTTCGACCTCGGTCTGCGTGGGCTCGGTCTGCACGGGCTCGTTCTCACTCGAGGCGATCGGAGCCGGCTGACTCGGGGCCGCCGCCTCGGACTCGGCGGGAGCGGAAGGATCGTCGGTCGACGCTGTCTGGTCGGGTCCGGCCAGCTGGCCGTAGTCGGCGACGGCGGTCTCGGCCGGGGTGGCCTCGACGGGTCGGACACCCTCGTGGGTGTCGGCAGCGAGCACGTCGGAGTGCGGCTCACCCGTTGCTGGCTCGCTTGACGCAGGCGCAGGTGTCTCCAGCGTCTCGGTCGCCGTCGGCTTGACTGAGCCGGTGGCTCCGGCTGCGGCGTCTCCTGGCCCCCCGGCGACGGTGGCTTCACTCGCGTCGGCGTCGCCCGCGGTCTCACCGGAGTCGGAGTCTTCGGGGGTGTGACCCTCAGAGAGCGAGGCCGGCGTGATCGAGTCGGTTGAGGACTCGGGTGCGGCCGACGGCGCTTCGGCGGCAGGAGCCGCCTCAGTCGAAACGGCCTCAGTCGCCGGGGCATCGGCGCCGGCCGGTGCACCGGCCATCGCCGGCACCTTCGGTGCGAGCGAGCGGGCCAGCAGCTGCGAGACGTCGAGAACCTCGACACCCTCGCGGGCCTCGCCGTACCCGCCTGCTTCTTGGCCGTCACGGCGTCGGAGAGCATGACCATGCAGAACGGGCAGGCGGTGGAGATCAGGTCGGGGTCGAGGCCGAGGGCCTCGTCGACGCGCTCCACGTTGACCCGCTTGCCGATCTTCTCCTCCATCCACATCCGGGCGCCACCGGCGCCGCAGCAGAAGCCACGCTCCTTGCAGCGGTGCATCTCCTGCTGGCGCAGCCCGGTGATGGCCGACAGCACCTCGCGGGGCGGCGTGTAGATCGTGTTGTGACGACCGAGGAAGCAGGGGTCGTGATAGGTCACGAGGCCCTCGACGGGCTGAACGGGGATGAGCTTCTGCTCCTCGACGAGCTTGGCCAGCAGCTCGGTGTGGTGCAGCACCTCCCAGTGCCCACCCAGCTGCTTGTATTCCTTGGCCAGGCTGTTGAAGCAGTGCGGGCAGGTCGCGACGATCTTCTTCGCGCCGGTCGCATTGATCATCTCGACATTGGCCTGGGCCAGCTCGGTCCAGAGATATTCGTTGCCGAGGCGGCGGGCCGGGTCACCGGTGCAGGACTCGGACGTGCCGAGGACGGCGAACTCGACGCCGGCCGTGTGCAGCAGCTCGGCAAACGCCCGGGTGACCTTCTTGGAACGGTCCTCGAGCGCACCGGCGCAGCCGACCCAGTAGAGGTATTCGACGTCCTCGGGGATCTGCTCACCGTCACCGATGACGCGGACCTCGAAGGGCAGGCCCTCGGTCCAGTCGAGGCGTGATCGGGGCGAGACACCCCAGGGGTTGCCGTTGTTCTCCAGGTTGCGGAGCATGACGCCGGCCTCGCTCGGGAACGCCGACTCGATCAGCACCTGGTAGCGCCGCATGTCGATGATGTGGTCGATGTGCTCGATGTCGACGGGGCACTGCTCGACGCAGGCGCCACAGTTGGTGCAGCTCCAGAGCACGTCCGGGTCGATGACGCCGCCCTCTTCCGCCGTACCGATCAGGGGTCGTTCGCCCTCGGGAATGTTGTTGGGGTTATGCGACGGGCGGTGGCCGGCGTCGGCATGCTCGTCAGCGGTCTCTTCGGCATCGATCCCGGCCTTCTCCTCGGCATCCTCGGAGGTCTCGATGCCCTTGCCGAGCAGCCAGGGGGCCTTGCCGAAGAGGTGGTCCCGCAGGTCGGTGATGAGCAGCTTGGGCGACAGCGGCTTGCCGGTGTTCCAGGCCGGGCACTGGCTCTGGCAGCGGCCGCACTCGGTGCAGGTGGCCATGTCGAGCAGGCCGGTCCACTTGAAGTCCTCGATCTTGCCGATGCCGAAGGTGACCTCTTCTTCGGACTCCATGGCGGTCTCGAAGTCGACGATCTTGCCGTCGATGAGCATCGGGGCAACGGCCCCGAGCGCCTTGGGGCGGCGGCTGAAGAGCACGTTGACGGGTGCCAGGAAGATGTGCAGGTGCTTGGAATAGACCACCAGGACCAGGAAACCGAGCACAACCGCCAGCTGGGCCAGGATGAACACGGTCTCGACGTTCTCGGCCGCGTGCCGAGTAATTCCGTTGAACGCGTGCCCGACCCCGTGTGAGACGAAGGCGGCGTTGCTGGGGTAGGGGAAGTTGCCGGAGCGGACCTGCGCGGCGCGGTAGACGATCAGCGTCACATCGACCATCGTGATCATGAACAGCACGAGGTAGGCGGCACCGGTGTGCGAGCCGTAGAACCGGCTCTTCTTCTCGATCTTGGCCGGCGCCTGCTTGATCCGGATGACGAGGAAGGTGATCAGCGACAGGAACAGCAGCGCGGAGAAGAGGTCCTCGAGAAACCCGAGCCAGGCCATGTGACCGATGAACGGGATCGAGAACTTCTCGTCGAAGAGCGCGCCATAGGCCTCGAGGATCGTGGCGCCCAGCACGATGAAGGACCAGAAGGTCACGAAGTGTGCGACACCGGGAACGGACCACTGCAGCAGCTTCTTCTGCCCGAAGACCTCGACGATCTGCGTCTTGATCTTCTCGGGGAGGTTCTTCAGGCGCTCGGGGTCGGTCTTCTGCCCGCTGGAGATCAGCCGGAAGAGCCAGAACACGCGCTGGCCGGCGATGCCACCCGCGATCAGGGTGAACGCGACACCAAAGATGATGCGCACTGTCACGGTGGTGCTCAAAAGACCGGCTCCTCAAAGAAAACGGGCGACAGCATGCCGCACGGCAGACGCGTCATCGTAGCGAGCACCACCGACAGGACGCCTGTCCACCGGGCAGGCGGCGTTCTAGAAGCCGGGTAGCGCGTCGGCGATGTCGCGGGCGATCGCCGAATAGAGCGGGTAGATGAGCACCGGAGCACTGGCGAGTGGGATCCCCAGCAGGATCAGCAACGCCGCGAAGCGGACCTTGAGGTTGGGCCGGCCCTGCTGGTCGCGCAGGCCAGGCAGCATGCCAAGCACGGTACGGCGCGTCAGCTCGCTTGCATACGAGTCGCGCAAAGTCATGGAAGTTGAGTGGAATAGACTCAATCTAACTTGCATTGGATCAGTCAAGGACGCATGCTGGTCCTGAGCACCACGAAAGAGCACCACCACAGAAGCCAACTCAGACCCACCCCTAAATCAGGAGAGTTCCCCATGGCACGAGCGGTCGGCATCGACCTCGGCACCACCAATTCAGTCGTCTCCGTCCTCGAGGGTGGCGAGCCCACGGTCATCGCCAACGCCGAGGGCAGCCGCACCACCCCTTCGATCGTCGCCTTCGCCAAGAACGGCGAGGTGCTCGTCGGCGAGGTCGCCAAGCGTCAGGCGGTCACCAACGTCGACCGCACCATCCGCTCGGTGAAGCGCCACATGGGCGACAACGGCTACCACTTTCCGGAGACCGGCGAGATCGACGGCAAGACGTTCTCGGCCCAGCAGATCAGCGCCTTCGTGCTCTCCAAGCTCAAGCGCGACGCGGAGGCCTACCTCGGTGAGGACGTCACCGACGCGGTCATCACCGTTCCGGCGTACTTCAACGACGCCCAGCGTCAGGCCACCAAGGACGCCGGCAAGATCGCCGGCCTCAACGTGCTCCGGATCGTCAACGAGCCCACCGCGGCCGCGCTTGCCTACGGCCTCGACAAGGGCGACACCGAGGAGACCATCCTGGTCTTCGACCTCGGTGGCGGCACCTTCGACGTCTCGCTGCTGGAGATCGGCGACGGCGTCATCGAGGTCAAGTCGACCTCGGGTGACACCCACCTCGGTGGCGACGACTGGGACCAGCGGGTCGTCGAGCACCTGGTGAAGACCTTCCGCGGCCAGCACGGCGTCGACCTGAGCCAGGACAAGATGGCCGCCCAGCGCCTGCGCGAGGCGGCCGAGAAGGCCAAGATCGAGCTGTCGGGCGCGACCGAGACCACCGTCAACCTGCCCTACATCACGGCCTCCGCCGAGGGCCCGCTGCACCTCGACGTCAAGATCACCCGCGCCGAGTTCCAGCGGTTGACCTCCGACCTGCTCGACCGCTGCAAGACGCCGTTCCACGCGGCGATCAAGGACGCGGGCGTCAGCGTCAGCGACATCCACCACGTCGTGCTCGTGGGTGGTTCCACCCGCATGCCCGCCGTGACCGAACTGGTCAAGGAGCTGACCGGCGGCAAGGAGCCCAACAAGGGCGTCAACCCCGACGAGGTCGTGGCGGTCGGCGCGAGCCTGCAGGCCGGTGTCCTCAAGGGCGAGGTCAAGGACGTCCTGCTCCTCGACGTCACCCCGCTATCGCTGGGCATCGAGACCAAGGGCGGGATCATGACCAAGCTCATCGAGCGCAACACCACGATCCCGACCAAGCGCTCCGAGACCTTCACGACCGCGGTCGACAACCAGCCGAGCGTCCAGATCCAGGTCTATCAGGGCGAGCGGACGATGGCCTCTGACAACAAGCGGCTCGGCATGTTCGAGTTGACGGGGCTGCCGCCGGCGCCGCGCGGCGTGCCGCAGATCGAGGTCACCTTCGACATCGACGCCAACGGCATCGTCAAGGTCAGCGCCAAGGACCTCGGCACCGGCCGTGACCAGTCGATGACCATCACTGGTGGCTCATCCCTGCCCAAGGACGAGGTCGAGCGCATGCAGCGCGAGGCCGAGGAGTTCGCCGAGGCCGACCGCAACCGTCGCGACGAGGCCGAGGTGCGCAACACCGCCGACGGTCTGGTCCACCAGACCCAGCGGTTCCTCGCCGAGAACGGTGACAAGGTCGACGCGGCCGCCAAGACCGATGTCGAGGAGAAGCTCGGCACGCTCCAGGGCGCGCTGGGTGGCTCCGACATCACGGCGATCAAGACCGCTGCCGAGGAGCTGTCCAAGGCGAGCCAGGCGATGGGCACGGCGATGTATGCCGATTCCTCGGCCGGGGCAGCCGGCGCGGGCGCCACGGGCGCCGATGTGCCGGACGGATCCGAAGACGATGTGGTCGACGCCGAGGTTGTCGACGACGAGAGCAAGTAGGTCGGTCATGGCTGACTCACCTGAGGAAGAGACGCCGCAGGTTCGCGTGACGGACAAACGGCGACTCGACCCCGAGAGCGGCGAACTCCGGGATGTGGCCGGCGCACCTGCGCCGGCCACGGCCGGGGCCGCAACCAATGGGGCCGCCGGGACCGACGACGCACCCGGCGTCGACGAGGTGCTCGACGGCATCGAGAGCACGGGTGACCCCGTCGCCCTCGAACTCGTCGAGCGCACCGAGGACCTCCGTCGGCTCAAGGCCGAATACGACAACTACCGCAAGCGCACCGACCGCGACCGGGCGGGCTGGGGTGAGGTCGCCGTCTCCAGGGTGATCAGTGACCTGCTCCCGGCGCTCGATGACATCGCCAGGGCCAAGGCCCACGATGCCCTCGACGGCGCGTTCCGGGCGGTTGCCGATCAGCTCGACAAGGCAACCACCTCGGCCGGGCTGACCAGCTTCGGCGCGGTCGGCGAGAGCTTCGACCCCAGCAGGCACGAAGCGCTGACCATGGTGCCGAGCGACGTCGAGGCCGAGCAGGTCCTCGAGGTCTACCGCGCCGGCTATGAGTTTGCCGGCCGGGTGCTGCGGGCCGCGCAGGTCGTCGTCGCCGTACCAAGCTAGAAGACCGTCATCTAGAGGGAAGGGAGTGGCATGGCAATCGGGCATGACGACGTCGAGCGTGACTACTACGCCACTCTCGGGGTCTCCAAGACGGCCACCGCGGCCGAGATCAAGAAGGCCTACCGCACCCTGGCCCGCGACCTGCACCCGGACAAGAACCCGGGTGACGCCAAGGCAGAGGAACGCTTCAAAGAGGTCGGCCGGGCCTATGAATGGCTCGGCGACGCGGAGAAGCGCAAGGAATATGACGAGGCCCGCAGCCTCATGGGCTCGGGTGGCCCACGCATCCCTCGGGGGCCAGGGGGCGGCCCTGGCGCCGGGTTCAACGTCGACCTCAGCGATCTGTTCGGCCGGGCCGGCGGTGGGGTCGGCGATGTGTTCGGCGGCCTCTTCGGGGGCGGCGGCCGCGGCGGAGCCACGCGCACACCGCAGCGCGGGCAGGACGTTCAGGCCGCCGTCACGGTGGGGTTTGCCCAGTCGATGGCCGGCATCGAAGCGTCGGTCCGGCTGCCTGGAGGCTCCGCCTGCGACACCTGCCACGGCTCCGGTGCCAAGCCGGGAACCCAGCCGCACGCCTGCCCGGTGTGTTCGGGCACTGGCCTGATCAGCCGGCAGCAGGGCGGATTCGCCTTCAGCGAGCCCTGTCAGAACTGCGCCGGCTCCGGCAGCGTCGTCGACGAACCGTGCCCCACCTGTGGTGGGACAGGTCGACGCGAGCGGGTGCAGAAGATCCGGATCCCGGCCGGGGTGCGCGACGGCCAGCGGCTAAGGGTCCGCGGCCGGGGCAACCCCGGTCTCCGGGGTGGGCCGGCCGGTGACCTCGAGGTTGCCGTCACGGTCACCCCGCATCCGGTCTTCGGGCGGGACGGTTCGCAGCTGACGCTGCGGGTGCCGGTCACCTTCCCCGAGGCGGCACTCGGTGCCTCCGTGACGGTGCCGACGCTGGGTGAGTCGGTGACGGTCAAGGTCCCGGCGGGTACGACGAGTGGCCGCCGGCTGCGCGTCAAGGGCAAGGGCTTCCCGTCCGCGGGTGGCGTCGGGGATCTCATCGTCACGATCGAGGTAGCTGTTCCCGCCAACCTCTCGGCCGCCGCCAAGAAGGCGCTCGAAGCCTTTGCCGAAGCGGCGCCGGAGGATCCGCGCGCCGACCTGCTCGCCAGGGCCGGCTCCTCATGACCCCAGACTTCGGCAGCTCGCCGCGGTTCGGCTCCGACTCGACGTTCGGTCCCGGCGTCACCTTCCACGAGAGCATCGGCGTCTATGTCATCTCGGTCGCGGCCGAGCTCGCCGGAATGCACCCGCAGACGCTGCGCACCTATGACCGGTTGGGGTTGGTCTCACCCTCGCGGTCCTCGGGTCGGGGCCGCCGATATTCCATGGCCGACGTCCGCCGGCTCCAGGAGGTGCAGCGGCTCTCGCAGGACGAGGGGCTCAACCTCGAGGGGATCCGGCGGGTGCTCGAGCTCTCCGACCAGGTCGAGGCCCTGCAACACCGGGTTCAGGAGTTGAGTGAGGCCCTGATGCGCAGCCGGGCCGAGGCCGAGCAGCGCGTCGACGCGGCGCACGCCAGCCACCGCCGCGACCTGGTGCCCGTGGACCGCACCGCCGCCGCGGTCGTGGTCTATCAACGCCCACGCCGCTGAGTTCAACCCCGCGACGATCATGAAGTTGTGGACGTCGTGGGCATCAAAATCAACCACAACTTCATGATCGTCAGGAGGGATCGGGCATGGATGCCAACCGCTTCACCACGCGTTCCGCGGAAGCGCTCAACGCGGCAGCTCGCAACGCAACAACCTCGGGCAATCCCCAGGTGGAGCCGCTGCACCTGCTCCAGGCGCTGCTGGCCCAGTCCGATGGAGCCGCCAACCCGGTGCTGAAGGCAGCCGGCGCCGACCCGGCCGTCACGCTGGCATCGGTCACCCAGGCACTCGCGACCCTGCCCCGCACGAGCGGATCGACGACCTCTGCGCCCGGCACGAGCCGCGCGCTCGTCGCAGCCATCGAACGCGGCGAACGTGAGGCCGCAAGCCTGGGCGACGACTACACGAGCACCGAGCACCTGCTGCTCGGACTGGCCCTCGACGGGGGCAGCGACGTCGAGAAGCTGCTGCCCAAGGCCGACGCGCTGCGGACCGCGTTCACAGCGGTTCGCGGCAACCGGCGGGTGACCAGTCAGGATCCCGAGTCGACCTACCAGGCCCTGGAGAAATACGGCCGCGACCTGACCGCCGAGGCCCGCGAGGGCAAGCTCGACCCGGTCATCGGCCGGGATGCCGAGGTGCGCCGGGTGGTGCAGGTCCTGTCCCGACGTACGAAGAACAACCCGGTCCTGATCGGCGAGCCCGGCGTCGGCAAGACCGCCGTCGTGGAGGGCCTGGCCCAGCGGATCGTGGCCGGTGACGTTCCCGACAGCCTCAAGGACAAGCGGCTGATCGTGCTCGACATGGCGACGCTGCTCGCCGGCGCGAAATACCGCGGCGAGTTCGAAGAGCGGCTGAAGGCCGTGCTCGATGACATCAAATCCTCCGACGGCGAGATCGTGACCTTCATCGACGAGCTGCACACCGTGGTCGGGGCCGGCGCCACCGGCGAGGGCGCGATGGACGCGGGCAACATGCTGAAGCCGATGCTGGCCAGGGGCGAGCTGCGGCTGGTCGGCGCGACGACGCTCGATGAGTTCCGTCAATACATCGAAAAGGACCCGGCCCTCGAGCGGCGGTTCCAGCAGGTGCTCGTCGGCGAGCCGAGCGTCACCGACACGATCGCGATCCTCCGCGGGCTCAAGGGTCGCTATGAAGCCCACCATGGCGTCGAGATCACCGATGCCGCTCTGGTCGCGGCCGCGACGCTCTCCGACCGATACATCACCTCGCGCTTCCTGCCCGACAAGGCGATCGATCTCGTCGACGAGGCCGCGAGCCGGCTCCGGATGGAGATCGACAGTTCACCGCTGGAGATCGACACCCTGGCCCGGGAGGTCGACCGGATGCGGATGGAGGAGCTGGCGCTCTCCCGGGAGACCGATGCGGCCTCGGCCGCCCGGCTCGCCGAGGTCCGCCGCCTCATTGCCGACAAAGCCGAGGAGCTGTCGGCCCTCAACGCCCGCTGGGACTCCGAGAAGGCGAGCCTCAACCGGGTCGGCGACCTCAAGCAGCGCCTCGATGACCTGCGCACCGATCTCGAGCGGCTGCAGCGCTCCGGCGATCTGGAGAACGCGTCCCGGCTGCAATATGGCGAGATCCCGGCGATCGAGCAGGCGTTGGCGGAGGCGTCGGCCGCCGAGTCGGCGTCTGCGGGCGCCGACCGGATGGTCAAGGACGAGGTCGGCGCGGACGATGTCGCCGACGTCGTGAGTGCCTGGACCGGTATCCCCGCCGGCCGCCTGCTCATGGGCGAGACGCAGAAGCTCCTGCAGATGGAGTCGGCCCTGGGCGAGCGCGTCGTGGGCCAGCCGGCTGCGGTCACAGCCGTGTCCGACGCGGTGCGGCGGGCCAGGGCCGGTATCGCCGACCCCGACCGGCCCACCGGGTCGTTCCTGTTCCTCGGCCCGACCGGCGTCGGCAAGACCGAGCTGGCCAAGGCGCTCGCCGGCTTCCTGTTCGACGACGAGCGCGCGATGGTCCGCATCGACATGAGCGAATACAGCGAGCGACACTCGGTGGCGCGGCTGGTCGGTGCACCCCCCGGCTACGTCGGGTACGACGAGGGTGGCCAGCTCACCGAGGCGGTGCGGCGGCGGCCCTACTCCGTCGTGCTCTTCGACGAGATCGAGAAGGCGCACCCCGACGTGTTCAACGTGCTGCTGCAGGTGCTCGATGACGGCCGCCTCACCGACGGGCAGGGCCGGACGGTCGATTTCCGCAACGTCATCCTGATCCTGACCTCCAACCTGGGCTCGTCCTACCTCGTCGACCCGACGATCTCCCACGAGGTCGCGTCCGCATCGGTGCTGGCGGCCGTGCGGGAGCACTTCAAGCCGGAGTTCCTCAACCGGCTCGACGACATCGTTGTGTTCTCACCGCTCACGCCGGAACTCCTGCTGCCCGTCGTCGACCTGCTCGTCGGCACACTTGGCAGGCGTCTCGCTGATCGACGCATCACCCTGACCCTCACCGACGGGGCCCGAAAGTGGCTGGCGGACAATGGATATCAGCCGGCCTATGGCGCGCGCCCGCTGCGTCGCCTGGTTCAGACGGCCGTCGGCGACCAGGTGGCCAGGGGGCTTCTCGCCGGCGACATCGGTGACGGGGATGCGGTCACGGCCGTCGTGGCAGACGACGGGTCCGGACTCCGCCTCGCGGTGTCGGCACCGGTCCACTAAGGGAGCGAAATAGGCTCACGCAGTCCGAGGTCGGCGAGTGTGGGGAGTTCTGATGCGACGCAGCAAGCAGACGGCGGCCGAGCCAATCGCCGCACAACCGTCGCGGGTCAGCCCGTCGGCGGCTGCTCCGCGTCCCGTTGCACCCGAGGTGGCTCAGCTGTCAGCAGAGTTGAACAGTGACGACCTCGAACGTGGTCGCACCACAGCGATGATTGCTGCCCTCGGGCGCGTGCAGCTCACCCTCGACCTGATCGAGCGCCGGCTCGGGCGCGTCGAAGACGCGGTGCTCGAGATCGGCGAGACGCTGGCCGCCGAGCGCGAAGCCGGGCTCATCCCCGCCGAGCTGCCCTATATCGACGCGATCGAGGAGCCGATCGGGGAGGCCGCCGAGGCTGGGGAGTCCCCGGGCGAGCCGGCTGCCGTGCCCGCCAGCGAAGACTGACGGGCAGACTCGGCGCGCCCGCTTCGTCCGTTACGGCTTGAGACGTCGCACGCGTCCCGAATAGTCCGGCCCTTACACACGATCGGGTGACGAAACCTCGTCGTAATCACCCGAAACACCTCTCAGCAGCCAGGCGGACATGCCCGGCACCTGAGAGAGGCACCCGATATGCGTAAGTCATCCCGCCGCCTGGCCCTCGCCGGCACGGCAGTCGCCGTTCTCGGCGCGTCAGCAGCCCCCGCCTTCGCCGACGGCAGCGCGGCACCCGTCCCCGTCCCGGTCACGGCCAACACCTCGGTCGGACAGCGCACGCTGGCCCTCGCCGACGGCACCGGCAACGTCCTCGACGGAACCCACGGCATCGCGCTCACGCCGGGCAAGGCCACCTCGGTCGTCGCCAGCGTCACCGACGCCAACTACTCGACCTCGGGCTTCCAGGTCACCTCGACGATGAGCAACCTCTACCAGACGGCGACCGGCGGCGGTTACAACTTCACCGCCCCCTACCTGCCGTCCTCGTCGGTCAGCCTGAGCAGTTCACCGGTGCCGCTGAGCCTGACCGGCGTCAGCGCCAACGTGGCCCCGGTCTTCTCCCTCACCGGCAACCTGACCTCGGCCATCCCCGCGCTCTCGTTGCTGGGTCTCACCCCCAAGATCTCCCTGACCAGCGTGACGATCCCGGTCACGGGCTCGCTGCAGAACCTGGTGGTCGTGGCGGGTACGACGGTCAACAACGCACTCGCCGGCCTGCCACTCTCGATCGTCGGTGGCACCGCCGGTGCCTACACCAACCCGCTGGCGCTCAGCTCGTCTGACACTCCGGCGGCCGGCTCGACCGCGACGACGATCCCGCTGCTCTCCAGCAGCAAGTCCTCGACGGCGGCCGCGACGCTGCTCGCTCAACTCAAGACCCAGTTGGGCACGCTCACGAGCACTACGCCCCTCACCTCGGGCACGACCCCGGTCATCAGCACCGACGACATCGTCGCCGGCCTGAGCAGCGCCCTCGCGCTGCCGACCTCGATCATCACGGCCAACCTCAGCTCCATCCTGGGCACGCTGGTCCCGACGCTCACCTCGCTCGACCCCACGGGCGTCACCTCGCTGCTCGGCACCTACTCCGGCAGCAACCGGCTGACGGTCACCCCGCCGGCCAGCGCGGTCGCCGGCACCTTCAAGGGCCTGCTGACCGTCACCCTCGCGGACACCCCCAACTGATGAAGAAATCCGCTTCGGCGGCCATCCTGGTGCTGAGCGGGGCCGCCATCCTGGCCCCGCTCGGCGCCACGTCGGCGTCCGCCTCCACCCCGGCTGTCGTCCCCACCATGAAGATGGTGCAGACCGACACCTTCGTTCTCGCCGCTGTCGGACCCAACCGCTATCTCCAGGTTCCGCGTGCCGGCCACGTCGTCAAGGACTTCGTCGAGGTCGTCAACCGCACGGCTGCCCCGATCAAGATCCGGCTGGACGCAGTCGACGCCAACAAATCCGCTTCTGGTATCTACGGTTTCGGCCTCTCCGGTCAGGGCTTCGCGGCCAAGGTCAAGCTGGGCAGCACCGAGGTCGCGCTCGGCCCGCATGCCGAAGAGGTCATCCCGGTCGACATCTCGGCCCCTGGCGGCTCCGGTCCGGAGGACTATGCCGCCGTCACCGCCACACTCGACACCGGTGACAACTCCGGCCTCACCGTTGCCTCGCGGCTGGCCATCCTGATCCGCGTGGCCGGCACCGCGGCGGTCGCGGACCCGGCCGCCCTGGTCGGCCACCCCAAGCCTCCCGTCTCGCTGCCCGAGGTGGCCGTCGGCGGTGGCGTCGGTGCGCTCGCGATCGCCGGTGGTGGCTGGTTCCTGCTGCTCTGGCGCCGCCGTCGCAACACCGACGAGTCGGGTACGACGGCAACACCCGCTCCCACCGATGACCGCGAACTAGTCGGAGTCTGAGTCAACAGATGACACGCGGCGAGCGGTTCCTGGCGATCGCGGTCACCCTCACCCTCGCGGTGGGCGTGATCGCGGTCGGCCAGCCGCAGACTGCCGCGATCGCCTCGGCCGCCTCGGTCACGAGCCGCCGGATCATCACCACCGGGCCGGGTGCGGGTCACCACGCCGCCCCGAAGGCCGAGCTGCCGCTGATCGAGTCCCGGGCCGAGACGGTGCTCCCCGCGGCCGTGCCCGATCCCGGACCACTCTCCGCCGTACCCGACGGGATGGTCGCCTCGCCGCACCACGACGTGCTCATCGCCGACGCCCCGGACGGCGACGCGATCGGGCTCCTGCCGCCGACCAGCATCGCCGGCGCCCCCACCGCCGTACCCGTCATCGCCAGCCGAGCCGGCTGGTTCCAGGTCCTTCTGCCCTCCCGCCCGGCGAACAGCACCGGCTGGATCGAGGCCGCCGAGGTCACCACCGCCCAGAGCACATGGAGCATCGAAGTGTCGATCAAGCAGCGCACGCTGACCGCACTCCACGACGGCGACGTCGTGGGCGTGTGGAGCGTCGCGGTCGGACAGGCTGCAACGCCGACCCCGTGACACGGACGTTCGTCGCCGCGCTCGAGAGCGAGTCGGGCACCGAGCAGGGCGTTCTCGGCCCATGGGTGCTGGCGCTCGCCGCCCACAGCCCGGTGCTCGCGACCTTTGACGGTGGGCCGGGCACGATCGGGATCCACGGTTGGCCGGAAGACCCGTCGGTGTTCGGCACCGCGGCCTCCAACGGCTGCGTGCGCGCCCCGGCGGCCGCTTTCGACCTCCTCACGCAGATCCCGCTCGGCAGTCCGGTCGTGATCTCGTGAAGCTTCGTGCGGTCGCGCTCGCGACCCCGTTCGTGCTCGCCGCCGGCCTCGGCATCGCGACCGCTGCGGGCGCCGGCTCGAGCACAACGCTGACGCCGGTGTTGGTCGACACCGCCACGGTGACCCCCGCTGGGGATGGAGCCGTCAACGTGCCGGGCGTCGTCTCGGCGATCGTGTTGCCCTCGGCGGCCAACCAGGTCAGGCTCGGGTCGGTCAAGCTCGACGGCGTCGCGATCCTCGACGCCGCCTCGCTCGACTGCACCGGGGCGCACCCGGCGGTCCTGCTGGCTCCGACCGCCGGGGTCGTGCTGCCGAGCGTTCCCTCGGCCGGAACGGTCGTCAACGTGCCCGGTGTCGGCACCCTGACCCTCAACAGCCAGCAGCCCGGCAACGGCGTCAGCTATGTCACCGGCGTGTCCGGCGAGATCAACGGCCACACGGTCAACCTGCTCAACGGCACCTGCGCCGGGACCGCCGCCAGCTCCGGCGTGGGTCTTCTGCCCACGAGCGGGGCCGGCACCGGAACCATCGGCGTCTCGGTAGCGGTCACGGCCGCACCGAAGACGAGTGTCCCGGGGACTGCGCACGCCGCGTCACCTGCGGCGTCCCCTCCCTCCGTCGCCTCCCCGACCGACACGCCTGTCGCACTCCCGTCACGCCTCCCGACCCAGCCCGGCGAGGCAGCCGCACCGTCTCCCGTGCCCGGCTCCGGCGGCGTCACCGGTTGATCTAGGGTGGCCGGGTGAGCGCCCGCGACGATTTGCTGCCCCTCGTCAGAGACCTGGCCATCGTGCATGGCAAGGTCACGCTCTCGAGCGGCCGCGAAGCCGACTATTACGTCGACCTGCGCCGCGTGACGCTCGCCGCCGCCGCCGCCCCGCT
>CAMQQG010000119.1:0-21690 GCA_947034895.1 Rhytidiadelphus loreus
TGTCGAGCCCTTGATCACGCTTGCCAAGGAAGCGACACTCGCGAACCGCCGTCTCGCATTTGACCGCACGCGGGATCGCGACATCGTCTCCAAGCTGTTCAACGAACTCGGACCGCGCTACAAGGCGCGTCCCGGCGGCTACACTCGCATCTTGAAGATGGGTTTTCGTGTTGGCGACAACGCACCCATGGCGTTTGTGGAGCTGGTGGATCGTCCGGAACCTGCGGCAGAAGCCTCAACCGGCGACTGAATCGAAGACGCGGCGGATCTGCGGTCCGCCTGAATCCCAAGGGCCGGCTTTTTTGCCGGCCTTTTGCGTTCAAAGGCGGTCGGCACGGAGCACTTGTTCGCAATGAAAAGCCGAACTTGCAGCATGTCGAACGGCAGGGAACCACTTGGCATGCGCGAGGTCTGCCTGGACGACCTGAGGACGGATCATCTGTGCGACATGACTTGCCGTTTCATATCCGACTGACGCGATCGCACTGCGTGTGGCTGTGTTGGATCGCCGCCCTGGTATTCGGCTTGAATGCCACGAAGGCCCTGGCGGCCGACGACTTCCTCGACCCGGAAGTCGCGTTCACGCTGGCAGCGCGGCCGCTCGACGGCCGCACGGTCGAGCTGCTGTTCACCGCGGCGCCCGGGTACTACCTGTACCGCGACCAGTTCAAGTTCACCGCCCGGGGGGCGAAGCTCGACCCGCCGGTGATGCCGCCTGGGCACGTCAAGTTCGATGAGACGTTCCAGAAAAATGTCGAGACGTACCGAGGCGCAGTGCGCGTCCTCATTGCGGTGCAGGATGCCGCGCCCGAATTCACCTTGCTGGCCACCAATCAGGGCTGCGCCGACAAGGGCCTGTGCTATCCCCCGACCGAACGCGCGCTGCGCATCAGCCTGACTGGTTTTGGGGGCAATGGCCGCACAAGCGTGCTGAGCGCGGCGCTCGCCGCATCGCCCGCCGACCCCCGGCCAGCCGTCTTGCAGGCGCCAGACGACAGCGTCGGACTGGATTCGGTTCTGCGTGGTGGCCGGTTCTGGAGCGTGGCCGGCGTTTTCTTCGTCGCCGGTGTGCTGCTGTCGTTGACGCCTTGCATGCTGCCGATGTTGCCGATCCTGTCGTCGATCATCGTCGGCGAAGGGTCGCGCGTGTCACGCGGCCGCGGCCTGTCGCTGGCGGTCAGCTACTCGCTCGGCATGGCGCTGGTCTACACGGTGTTCGGGGTCACCGCGGGACTCGCGGGGGAAGGGCTCGCCGCAGCGCTGCAAAGCCCCTGGGTCCTCTCGGCATTCGCCATGGGGCTGGTCGCGCTGTCGCTGTCGATGTTCGGCGTGTACGAATTGCAGCTCCCTGGGGCGTTGACCGGCCGCCTGACGGCGGCATCGCAGCAGATGCCGGGCGGCAAGGTCGCCGGCGTCTTCGCGATGGGTGGCGTGTCGGCGTTGATCGTGAGTCCCTGCGTGGCAGCCCCGCTGGCAGGGGCGCTGGTGTACCTGAGCCAGACGCGTGACGTCTGGCTGGGGGGCACGGCCCTCTTTTGCCTGGCCGCGGGAATGAGCGTGCCATTGATCGTGATCGGCTCTTCGGCTGGCGCGCTGTTGCCGCGTGCCGGTCCCTGGATGGATGAAGTCAAACGCTTGTTCGGCTTCGTTCTGCTCGGCGTGGCACTTTGGACGATTCAGTCCGTGCTGCCCGGGCCCCTGGTGTTGGCGCTTTGGGGAGCCCTCTTCATCGCCGCCGCAGGGATGCTGGTCCTGCGCCGGCCGGAAGTTCGAGCACGGTCGACTGCGCTGATCGGGCAACGTGTCGCGGCTGCCGTGCTGGCGGTCTGCGGTTTGTTGCAGATGGCAGGTGCCGCGTCGGGTGGCAGTAATCCGTTGCAGCCGCTGGCTTCCCTGTCCGAAAAACTGGGGGGCAGCCCACCGTCCGCCGGCCCGATCTTTACGCGGGTTCGCAGTGTGGCCGAGCTTGATGCCGCAGTTCGCGCTGCGGGCCGACCGGTGATGCTCGATTTTTATGCGGACTGGTGCGTGTCGTGCAAGGAGATGGAGCGCTTCACGTACGCAGAGCCGATGGTCCGCCGCAAGCTGGCCCACGCTGTTCTGCTCAAGGCCGACGTGACGGCCAACAGCGCGGACGACCGGGAGTTGCTCAAGCGTTTCAATCTGTTCGGGCCGCCGGGGACGATTTTCTTCGACGCGCACGGCAGCGAGGTGTCGGCCGCCCGGGTGATCGGGTTCCAGGACGGCGAAAAGTTTTTGCGCTCTCTCGACGCTGCGGGGCTATGAATCGCCCGGACGGGTGAATGTCTGCTATAGTCACAGGCTCAGTCGCGAGGTGGAGCAGTCTGGTAGCTCGTTGGGCTCATAACCCAAAGGTCGCAGGTTCAAATCCTGCCCTCGCAACCAAAAGATTTCGTAGTAGATCAATAAAAAGCCCGCATATTGCGGGCTTTTTTGCGTCTGGGCATGTCTTGCCAATTTTTGCCTGTATTTCGTCATCGGGCACTGACGGCGGCCTCCGGACCGAACTTCGTCGACGCTCATGCGTGCGTGACCGTTTGCGCTATCCACGTTGATGATCGCCGTGCTCACTGGAATGTCTAAAGCCTCGCCGGCAACCGACGCGAATTATCAGATCGATATCCGACGTGAGCAAATACTGGCGAAGAGTCGGTGAAATCTGAAGTGGGTGACGTGTCATCTCGAACGTTTCCGACTCGAGCCCGGCATGCACCGACCATGTGAATCGGAATAACCTCGATCATGGCGGCACATCGGCAATGGCATTCCCACATATCGGTTCGCCCCTACATGGCGAGGCAAAGCGTCCGGCAAACTGCATCACTACCAAGTCCCAAACGGAAGTTCTGACTTGATGCCCGGCAGTTCTCAGAAAACCTCAGACCGCGAAGTCCTCAATCTTTTTGCCGGCAGCAATCGCCGCGGTGAGCCACTTTGGTTTCAAACCCCGGCCGCTCCAGGAGTCTCCGGTGCTTGCGTCTCTGTACTTGGCTGCTACCTTGGCGCCAGGCGCCTTCCTCGAATCCTTGCCGTCCAGGCCCGTGGCCCCGCGACTGGCACGGCCTCCGAGGTCAGCCATCGTCAGGCCGGTTTCGGCCATCAGCGCCCGAATCGTCTCGATCGCTTCGCTGCGGCCTCGCGTCGTCACTTCCTCGATTTGCCGATCAAGGGCTTCACGCTGGGACAACAATTCTTGTAGAGTAGTCATGGATGATTTGATTGAGAAGTTCGAGTTAAGTCGGAAATTTCTTTTGAGTGGCGAAGGATACCCCCTTTAGATTGAATTTGCAGCGCGAATGCTGCTTCGGCGAGTCTGAGGGCGTATTCACCGAGCTGTCGCGCAGACCCTTCGTGGTGACAGGCGTGATACCTGCGTGATACCACCTCGGCCCTTCACGCGCAGGCATGCGTCGTTTGATTGATCATCGCCAGCCCTGCCGCCAGCGCGCCGTATCGGTCAGATCCCGCCAGGCCACCGTGCGGGTGCGGCCAGAATGCACAGCTTCCAGAACGACCTGTTTAATCGGCGCCGGCGGAAAAACACCGTCTTCGGGTGAAATCAGCCGGGTAACGATGAAATGCTTCTCCTTCGCCAGGGGCAGCACCGCCGTCCACTTGCTCAGCAGCAACTTCTTCGGATTCAGGCGCGGGGGCGGAGGCAGGGTGTCGGCCAACTTCGAGCTCGCCATCAGGCAGCCGCCGCGAAGCGGAGCATCAGGTTGTGGGCGGGCATCGCATGGCATTCAGACAACACCAGACCGGCAGCCCGCGCCGCGCTACGAACCTCGTTGAGCGAACGCAAGCCCCATTGGGCGTCGCGCAGGCGCAAATCGGCATCGAAGCTGGCATTGCTCGGTGCGAGCGGCTCGCCGTCGACGATGAAGGGGCCGTAGACGGCCAGCACCCCGTCTTGTCGCAGGCAGCGCGCCGCGCCCTCCAGCAACGCCGGCGTGGCGCCCCACGGCGCAATGTGCAGCAGATTGGCGACGAACACCGCGTCGAACTCGGCGACGCGCAATGGCCAAGGCATGACCTGCACGTCCAGTTGCAATGGCGGGCGCACGTTCGGCAGGCCCGCGCAACGGGCCGCCACGACTGCCAGCGCCTCGGCCTGAGCTTCGCTGGGTTGCCATTCCCAGCGCGGTTGTGCGGCGGCGAAATGCCGGGCATGTTGGCCGGTGCCGCTGGCCACCTCGAGCACCACCGCGTTCACGGGCAACCAGGCCCGCAGCCACGCCAGAATCGGCACGGCATTGCGCTCGGCAGCCGGGCTGAATGGCAGATCGGAAGGTGTGGGACTCAGGGATGGGGCAACGCTCGACATGGGCGGCATTGTCGGCCGCCGCCCAGTTCAACGACTGCCGCGCGCGAGGGCATGGGCGGCCTGTCCATTTCCGGACAGCCGGCTCAGGAAGCGTTCGACGCCGTCGATCAACGTGAACACCACCGGCACGACGAGCAGGCTGAGCGCCGTCGACGTGATCAGCCCGCCGATCACCGCCGTCGCCATCGGCTGCCTGAAGCTCGCGTCCGCCCCGAAGCCGAGCGCGATCGGTAGCATGCCGGCGATCATCGCGACGGTCGTCATCACGATCGGCCGGGCGCGCTTGTGGCAGGCATCGACCAGCGCGTCGTAGAGGCTCAAGCCCCGGTCGCGCCGGCCGACGATGGTGTATTCGACGAGCAGGATCGAGTTCTTCGTGACGATGCCCATCAGCATCACCAGGCCGATCATCGCCGGCACGTCGAGTTCGCTCCGGCCCAGCAGCAACGCCACGAACGCGCCGCCGAGTGACAAGGGAATCGCCGACAGGATGGTCGCCGGCTGCAGGAAGTCCTTGAACAGCAGCACCAGCACGCAGTAGACGCAGAGCAGCCCGGTGATCACCGCCATGCCGAAGCCCGAGACCAACTCGGCTGCGATCTCGGCGTCGCCGGTCTCGATCAGCTTGACGCTCGACGGCAGGCCTTTCGCCGACGGCAAGGCCTTGGCGGCGGCCAGCGCTTCGCCGAGCGGCATGCCGCTGAGATCGGCCGTGAGCGTCGCGTAGCGCTTGCGGTCGTAGCGGTCGATCTGCGAGGGGCCGCTCTCGACCGTCAAGTCGGCGACGCTCGAGAGCGGCACCGGGCCGTTGCGGGCCGGCACGCGCAGGCTGGCGATGGTGTCCAGGTCACGCCGCTCGGCGTCGGCGATGCGCACCCGGATCGGGACCTGGCGGTTGTCGAGGTTCAGCTTGGCGAGCTGCGCATCGAAGTCGCCGCTGGTGGCGATGCGCGCGGTCTCGGCGATGGCGGCCGTGGTCACGCCGCGCTCGGCGGCACGCTGCGCGTCGGGGCGGATGGTGATCTCGGGGCGTTCGAGGCTGGCGGTCGAGGTGATGTTGCTCAAGCGGCCGACGCCGCGCAGTTCGCGCTCCAGCACCTGGGCGCCGGTCTTCAACGCCTGGGCGTTGTCGCTCGCGAGGATCAACTGCATCTTCTCGCCGCCGGTGCCGGTGCCGAGGGAGAAGCGGGCGCCGGGCACCGTCGCCAGCGCACGCCGCACTTCTTTTTCGATGGCGGCCTGCGGCGGGCGGTGGTTGCGCGGCGCGAAGGTCAAGGTCATCGCGCCGCGGCGCACGTCGCCGGCCAGCGATTGGCCGCCGCCCACCGCTTGCGCATTGCCGGCGGTGGTGAAGACGCTGTGGATGCCGCCGACCTGGCCCAGCGCGGCGCGGGCGGCGGCTGCGGCGTTGAGCGTGTCGTTCAGCGAACTGCCCGGTGGCAGCTCGATGCTCACCGTCGTGTAGCCGCGATCGGAGGCCGGGATCAGCCCGCTCGGGATGAGCGGCACCAGCGCGATCGAGCCGACGAAGAAGGCGACTGCGGCGGCCAGCGTGGTCTTGCGGTGCGCCAGGCACCACGTCACGAGGCGCAGGTAGCCGCGCATCGCCCGGCCGTCCTCGACGTGTTCCGCCGGGGGGTGCGACTTCAGCAAGTAGGCCGCCATCATCGGCGTCAGCAGCCGGGCGACCAGCAGCGAGGCCAGCACCGCGATCACCGCCGTCCAGCCGAACTGCTGGAAGAAGAGGCCGCCGACGCCGCTCATCAGCGCGGTCGGCAGGAACACCACCACCAGCGTCAGCGTGGTCGCAGTCACGGCGAGCGCGATCTCGGTGACGGCTTCGCCCGCCGCCTGCATCATCGGCTTGCCCATGCGGCCATGGCGCTCGATGTTCTCGATCTCGACGATGGCGTCGTCGACCAGGATGCCGACGATCACGGCGAGGGCCAGCAGCGTCAGCGTGTTGAGCGAGTAGCCGAGCCAGGCCATCACCGCAAAGGCCGGCAGGATGGACAGGGGCAGCGCCGAGGCCGCGATCAGCGTCGCGCGCCAGTCGCGCAGGAACCACCAGACGACGAGCACGGCGAGGATCGCGCCCTCGTAGAGCATGTGCATCGAGCCTTCGTACTGCTCGCGGGTGTAGTCGACCGTGCCCGAGACGGGAGTGATCGAGAGCGTCGGGTTCGCGGCCTGCAGCTGCGCCAGCACGGCGCCGACCTTCTCGGCGATGCGCGTCTCGTCGCTGCCCTTGGCGCGGTAGACGTTGAAGCCGAGCACCGGCTTGCCGTCCTGCAAGGCGACCTGGGTGCGCTCGGCGGCGGTGTCGTGCACCGTCGCCACCTGGTCGAGCCGGAGCGCCCGGCCATCGGCCAGCGCGATCGGCAGGGCCGCGAGTTCCGAGGCCTGCCGCACCGTCGCGATGGTGCGCATCGACTGCTCGGCGCCGCCGAGCTGGCCGCGCCCGCCCGAGGCCTCCTGCTGCACGCTGCGCAGCGCCCGCGAGACGTCGGCGGTGGTGACGCCCTGGGCGGCGAGCCGCACCGGGTCGACCTCGACCCGCACCTCCCGCGTCACCCCGCCGACGCGCTCGAACCTGCCGACGCCCGGCACGGCGAGCAACGCCTTGGCGAGGGTGTCGTCGACGAACCAGGAGAGGGCTTCCTCGTCCATCGTCGTTGAGGCGACGGCGTAGGTCAGCATCGCGGTGTTGTTGATGACCACCGCGCTCACGGTCGGCTGCTGCAGGTCGGTCGGCAGGTCGGAGCGCACGCGGTCGACGGCGTCCTTGGTCTCGATCAGCGCATCAGACAGCTTCTTCTCCAGCACGAACTCGACCGCGATCGCGACCGTGCCGTCGGTGATCGAGGTGCGCACATGCTTGACGCCGGCGACGGTCGCGAGCGAGTCCTCGACCTTGCGCGCGACCTCGGCTTCCAGCTGGGCCGGCGCGGCGCCGGGCTGGGTCAGCGTGATGTTGACCGTCGGCAGGTCGAGGTCGGGCAGGTTCTGGATCGACAGGCGATGAAAGCCCTGCAGGCCGGCCAGCGCCAGCAGCACGAAGAGCAGGATCGACGGGATCGGGTTGCGGATCGACCAGGTGGCGAAGTTCATGTTCAGGTCCTGGCGGCCGGCGTGGGGACTGCCGCGGCCGCAGTTGCCGGCGCGATCCGCACGGTGTCGCCGTCATTGAGGAAGCCCGCGCCCTGCACCACCACCCGGCTTCCCGCCGGCAGCCCTTGCAGGATCTCGATCTGCGCCCCCTGGCGGCGGCCGACCACGACCGGTCGCAGCGTCACCTTGGTGATCGTCTGCTCCGCCAGCGTTTCGCGCGTGTCGGCAACGCCGATGACGTAGCTGCGCCCGTCGCGGATCACGACCGCCGCCGCCGGCAAGGTGATCGCTGGCGTCTCGGCCAGCACGAACCGGCCTCGGGCGTACATGCCGGCCCGCGCCGGGCTGCCCGAATCGAGATCCGCATAGACGGTGCCCAGCCGCGTGGCCTGATCGAGCGAAGGCGCGATCTGGCGCACGCGTGCGGTCACCGATCTGCCATCGGGCAGGCCGAGCGCCACGACCTGACCGGCGACGACGCTGGCGAGCTGCGTCGCAGTGAGTTCGCCCCGCCACTCCAGTCGGCTCTTCCTGATCAGGCGGAACAGCTCCTGCCCACTCGGCGCCACCGCGCCGACGGTCGCGCTGCGGGCGCTGATGACGCCGTCGTCCGGCGCGGTCACGGTGGCGTAGGTCATCTGCAGCCGCCGCGCGACCAGTTGCGCCTTCACGGCGGCGACTTGCGCCTGGGCGGTCGCGGCCTGGGTGACCGCTTGCAACACGTCCTGCCCGCTGATGCCGCCGCCGCCCTGCAACTGCTCGGCGCGCTGGCGGTTGGCCTCGGCCTGCGCGGCCAAGGCCTCGGCCTGGCGCAGGTTGGCCTTCAGCAGGGACTCGTCGGCCTGCAGCATCTGCACGTCGAAGCGCGCCAGCACCTGGCCGCGTCGGACGACGTCGCCGACGTTCGCATTCACCTCGCGCAGCAGCAGCCCGCCCACCTGCGTGCCGATGCTGGCCTCCTGCCAGGGGGCGATCGCGCCAGTGGCGTCGAGCGTCATCGGCCAGCGTGCGTTCTCGGCCACGGCGGTGGTCACCGTGAGGGCGACAGCCGGTGGCGTGGGCGTCGGTGCGCTTCCGGCGTGGCTGACGACGACGAGGCAGAAGCTGGCGACCGCGACGAGCGTGATTCCGGCGAATGCACAGTGGGTTTTCATGGCGTCGCTTCTCAGGGTAGAGATCAGGGTGAGAGATCAGGGTCGAAGAGGTGGTTGCCGGAGGCCCTGACGAGCGCCACCCATGCCAGGCCGCGGTCGCGGTCGGCCGCGACGGCGGCGTCGAGGGCCGACACCAGTTGCCGGCGTGCGTCCTCGAGTTCGAACAAACTCACCGCGCCGGCCCGCCATTGGTCCTGCGTGGTGACGAAGGTCTGCCGTGCGGCGTCGACGGACGCCGACGTCGACACTGCGCGCGCCTCGGCCGACCCGCGGGCCGCGAGTGCGTCTTCGATGTCGCGGGCTGCCGTCAGCACCGACAGGCGGAGTGCCGCCACCGCGCCGCGGTAGCGCGCCTCGGCGGCGTCGACCTGGGCGGCACCGGCGCCGCCGTCGAACAGGGTGCCGCTCACGGCCCCGCCAAGCGACCAGGCGGTGTAGCGCAAGGTCGAGCCGGCGGCGCTGAGCCACTGGCCACTCAGCGCCGCCATCAGGTCAAAGCGGGGCAGACGTTCGGCCCGGGCGACGCCGATGTCGGCCCAGGCGGCGGCCGCTTCGCGTTCGGCCGCGCGCACCGCGGGGTGTCTCACCAGGACCTGTGCCGGAAGCTGGAGCGCGGCTTTCGGCACCGAGGCGGCAGGTGGCAAGGCCGGCGCCGCGGTGCGCGGGTCGGCCGAGGGCGCAGGCACCGGGATCAGCGTTCGCACCGTGGTGGCGTCCGAGGCGTTGAGCGCGACCAGGGCGTTGACCGTCCGGGTGCACTGCTCGTCGCGGGCGAGGAGCGACGTGCGCGCGCTCGCCAGCCCGCTGCGGGAGCGGGCTTCATCGACCGGCGCGCTGGCACCGGCCGCGACCCGCTGCCGGATCAGCTTCAGCGCCAGCTCGCGGGACCGGATGTCCTCGTCGAGCACAGCGCGGCCGATATCGCAGGCTCGCAGGGAGAGCACGTCGCCGACCACGTCGGCGGCGAGCGCCAGGCGCACCGATTCGGCATCGGCCGTGCGTGCGTCGAGACGGCGGCTTGCCGCCTCGACCGACAGCCGAATCCGGCCGAAGAGGTCAGGTTCCCAACTCAGGTTGGGGCCAATGGAGGCCGAATTCGCCGCGGCGACCGCGTTGGCGCTGGTGCCGCTGGTCGCCAGCCCCTTGGCGCGGCTCGCGCCGGCACTGGCGCTGATATTGGGCAGCCGCTGGGCCGCGCTCACGCCCACCTGGGCACGTGCTTCGTCCAGCCGCGCCACGGCCTGAGCGAGCGTCGGGTTGTCGTCGAGCGTCGACTCGACGAAGGCGCCGATCGCCGGATCGTTCAGCGCTCGCCACCATTGCACCTCGGCCGGCTTCGATGCAGCGTTCGCCGCCTCGACCGACCAGGCGGCAGGCACCGCCAGCTCGGGCCTTTCGTAGGACGGCTGGGTGGCGCAGCCCGCCAGCAGCGCCGCCCAGCCGCCAATCCACAGCACCACGCCGCAGCCGATCCGCGGACGTGGAAACGTCGGCCGATTCACTTGCCCGTGGCGTCGATCGACGCCGTCGGCGCGTAGGTGATCCTGGCTTTCAGATCCTTCAGCTTGCCGCTCTCGCCAGTCTTGGCAATGGTCACGCCGCGGTATTCGACCAGTGCGTGACTCTGATCGTCGAACACGTAATAGAACGCGTCGGCCATCATGCGAATCACCATGCTGGAGGGCTGCATCTTGAATTCGGTCAGCGTCTTCCCGTTCTCGGTCCAGCTCCGCTGCTTCGCGACCGTGAACTTGAAGTGATCGCGCATGATCGGCACGGGTATGGCGAATTCGAGCGGCTTGCCGCCGGCCAAGGACTCCCAGTTCTTCGCGATCTCTTCTGGGACCGCGGAGAGCGGGACCCATTTGCCTTCGACCGCCTGATCGGCCTTCCTGGTGCTGCCGTTCTCGGTCTGCGTGAAGAAGACCCTGCCATCCTTGAAGACCGCTGAGGCCGATTGCTTCGACTGGTTCTGCTCGAAGTCGATCGACTGCAGGGCGCCGGACAGGTAGGTCGACTTCAGCACCGCGGCAGAGTTTCCGTCCATGTCCTTGTAGCGTTCGGTGAGGACGCTGGTGTCTCCGGTGGTCTTGGTGCTTCGCTCCAACAGGAACGCGGGCGCCGTGGCACTGGTGTCCGAATAGACGCGCCCGATGGACGACCAGTCGCCGGATGAGGGCGCTGCCGCGTGAACGGGAAGCGAGCCAAACAGGCCCGGCACGAGCACGACTGACGCGACGACGGCGGAACGGATTGCATTCATCACACGATCTCCCAAGGTTGGCGATTCATGGGAATCACGTTAGGACGATGCAGGTCGTCGCGCACGGGCAAAGCGCGCCAATCGACTATCCGGTTGTGCCAGGAGGCGAGGAGTCACTTTCGCGGGCCGGGGTCCCAGGCGGCCGGACGCGGCGATGTCGAGCAGGCGCCGGCCCGGCGCCCATCCGAGCAAGGGCAGTCAGCGGGGGGCGTTTGCGACGCGGCCCGCCTTGCCTCGGTCAGCGAGTGAGTGTTCGCCCGGCTTGCAGCGATTCCGGGTCGACACGCCGGCCTCGGTGCCGTGGCGTGTCGGACGCACGGTGGACCGTCGAGGGCGACGAATCTTCGGCGTGTGGCTCGGTCGAGTCGAACGCCGCCCGAGCCCGCTGCACATCTTCCCGCCGCACGTATGCCCACGTCGCCAGGGCCGTGACCGGCGCCAGCACGTCGTGCCCGAGCGAGGTGAGCTGGTAGTCGACGCGCGGCGGCGACGAGGCGGTCACGTGCCGGGTGACGAAGCCGTCGCGCTCGAGACCGCGCAGGGTCGACGTCAGCACTTTCTGTGAGATCGACCCCAGGCGGCGTTTCAACTCGCTGAAGCGCAGGCTGCCCTTGGACAGCATGTGCACGACCAGGATCGACCACTTGTCGCCGACCCGCGCCAACACATCGCCGACCGCTTGGCAGACGTCGGCAGGCAGGTCGTTCGGGCCGATCTCGCAGACGACGGGCACGGGGAGGTGACTTGGTTTCATGGAGGTGCTGTCTTGTGGGCCGGGTTGGTCACCCATAGTATCCTGGTATGCATACGAAACCTGAACTTTCGAATTCCCCACCCGGCGTCGTGCTGGTCACCGGTGGCTCCGGCTACCTTGCCGGCTGGATGATCTGCGGCCTGCTGCGCGAGGGCTGCACCGTCCGCACCACGCTGCGCAAGCTCGCCACTGCCGATGCCGTCACCGCAGCGGTCGCGAGTCAGGTCGGCAAGCAGGTCGACCTGGCCGGGCGCCTGAGCTTCCACGCCGCCGATCTGCTGCGCGACGACGGCTGGGCCGCAGCCGTCCGCGGTTGCGACACCGTGATGCACGTGGCCTCGCCGATGGGGCAAGGCGCGCCGCGCGGCACCGACCTGGTCGGGCCGGCCCGCGAGGGCACGCTGCGGGTGTTGAAGGCTGCCGCGCAGGGCGGCGTGCGCCACGTGGTGTCGACCTCATCCACCGCCGCGGCGATGCGGGCGAACGGTTCGACCACTCGTGCGGACGAGTCGGTCTGGACCGACCTGACCGCACCCGGCGTGATGGAATACGCCCGGTCCAAGACCTTGGCCGAACAGGCCGCGTGGGAATTCATTCGCAGCTCGGGCGGCGCGATGACGCTCTCGACCATCCTCCCGGGACTGGTGCTCGGGCCGGTGATGTCCATGAGCGCGTCGGGCTCGGTCGAACTGGTCTCGCGCATGTTGACGGGCCGCATGCCGGCGCTGCCCCGCATCGGGTTTCCGATCGTCGACGTTCGCGATGTCGTCGACCTGCACTTGCGGGCGTTGCGCGACCCGGCCGCTAAGGGTGAACGCTTCATCGCGGCCGGTGATTTCCTCTGGATGTCCGACATCGCCCGGCTCCTGCGGGAGCGGCTGGGGGACCGCGCGGCCAAGGTGCCGCGCCACGTCATGCCCGACCTCGTGTTGCGGTTCGCCGCCCTGTTCCAGAACGATGCCCGGACCATCGCGCCCCTGATCGGCAAGCGCGACGAGTTCGACGTCGAGAAGAGCGCGCGCCTGCTCGGCTGGCGCCCGAGGTCGTCGATGGAGACGGTGATGGCGTGCGCGAACAGCTTGCTGGAACACGGCCTGGCCTAAGGCGTGGCCCTAAGCGTCCTTTCGGCGCCGAACCAAAATCGTCGCTTCCGACGAGCCCGTGCACGGCGTCCGAATCGAACAATGCGCCACCCGACGCCGACCGTGCCTCATGCCCCAGCTCCCCGAGACCCCCGCCCCACCGACGCGCCCCCTGCTGCGCATCGACGGCGTCTCGGTGCGCTTCGGGGGCATCGTCGCGCTCGACGGCATCTCGTTCCACATCGACCCCGGCCAGGTCTGCGGCCTGATCGGGCCGAACGGCGCCGGCAAGAGCACGCTGTTCAACTGCCTGTCGCGGCTCTACACCTGCCACAGCGGCACGATCGAGTTCGACGGCCGCGACCTGCTCGCGATGCCGCGCCACCGGATGGCGGCCGTCGGCATCGGCCGGACCTTCCAGAACCTGGCGCTCTTTCGGAGCATGACGGTGCGCGACAACATCCTCGTCGGCGCCCACAACCGCCATCACGCCGGCTTTCTGCGCAATGCGTTGCGGCTGCCGGGCGTCGCGCGCATCGAATCCGAGGCAGTCGCGACGGCCGAATCGCTGATCGACTTCCTGAACCTCGGCAAGGTCGCCCACGCCCCGGTCGCCGACCTGCCGTTCGGCACGCAAAAGCGCGTCGAACTCGCTCGCGCCCTGGCCGGCGAGCCGAAGCTGCTGCTGCTGGACGAGCCGGCCTGCGGCCTCAACCACGAAGAGCTCGAGAGCCTGGGTGAATTGATCCTCGACATCCGCCGGCGCCTGAACGTGACCGTGCTGCTGGTGGAGCATCACATGAGCCTCGTGATGGCGGTGTCGGACAAAGTGGTCGCGCTCAACTTCGGCAAGAAAATCGCCGAGGGCACGCCCGCGGCGGTCGCGCGGCACGCCGAGGTCATCCGGGCCTACCTCGGCAGCGACGACGAGGGTGGCTGCGTCGGCCGGCAGGGAGAAGCGCTTGAGCAGGCTGCTTGAGGTCCGCGACCTGCACGCGGCTTACGGGCCGACGAAGGTGTTGCACGGCCTGTCGTTCGACATCGAGGCGGGCGGCATCACGACCCTGCTGGGCGCCAACGGAGCTGGCAAGACGACCACCCTGCGGGCACTTTGCCAGATGATGGTCGCGACCAAAGGCGAGGTCACGTTCGCCGGCGTGCGCATCGACGGCAAGTCGACCGAACAGATCGTCCGCCTCGGGCTCGGCCACGTGCCGGACGGCCGCGGCACCTTCCTCGGCCTGACGACGGAAGAGAACCTGCGCCTCGGCGGCTATTCGCGTGTCGGCGGCCACGATCGTGAGAAAGCCGCCGACATCGAACGCATCTACGGCTACTTCCCACGCTTGAAAGAGCGCCGGTCGCAGCAGGCCGGCACGCTCTCGGGCGGCGAGCAGCAGATGCTCGCGATCGGCCGTGCATTGATGGGCCGGCCGAAGGTGCTGCTGCTCGACGAGCCTTCGTTCGGCCTGGCGCCGCTGATCGTGCGCGACATCTTCGCGATCATGCGGCGCATCAACCAGGAGGAGCAGGTCTCGATCCTGCTGGTCGAGCAGAACGCGAAGCTCGCCCTCGACCTGGCCGACACCGCCTACCTGATCGAGACCGGCCGCGTCGTGCTGTCCGGCCCGGCCGCCGAGGTCCGTCGGGACGATGCGGTGCGGCGGGCCTATCTCGGCGCCTGAAGCGATGGAAGCCTTCCTCCACCAATTCCTCGCCGGGCTGGCCACCGGCGGCATCTACGCCAGCGTCGCGCTGGCGCTGGTGATGATCTACCAGGCCACGCACCAGATCAATTTCGCCCAGGGCGAGATGGCGATGTTTTCGACCTACCTAGCCTGGATGCTGATCCAGGCCGGCTTTCCATACTGGGCCGCGTTCGTCGGCACCGTGCTGCTGTCGTTCGTGCTCGCCGCCGTGGTCGAGTTCACTGTCATCCGGCCGATGCACGACGCGCCGGTGCTCGCGGTGGTGGTCGTCTTCATCGGCCTCCTGGTGATCTTCCACAGCCTCGCCGGGTGGCTCTTCGGAGACACGATCAAGCAGTTCCCGAGCCCGTTCCCGAGCGATGCCTGGTACGGCAGTTCGATGATGTCGGCGCACGAGATCGGCGCCATCTTCGTCACGCTGGTGATGGTGGCGCTGCTGTTCAGCTTTTTCCGCTGGACCTCGCTCGGCCTGGCGATGCGGGCGGCGGCGCAGAACGCGGCGTCGTCGCGGCTCGTCGGCATCCACGTCGGGGGGATGCTGATGCTCGGCTGGGGGCTGGCCGGCGCCATCGGGGCGGTGGCCGGCATGATGGTGGCGCCGGTCGTCTTCCTCGACCCCAACATGATGAGCGGCGTGTTGCTCTACGCCTTCGCCGGGGCGTTGATCGGCGGCATCGACAACCCCGTCGGTGCGGTGATCGGCGGCTTCATCGTCGGCGTGCTCGAGAACCTGATCGGCACCTACGTCGTCGGCACCGAACTGAAGCTCTCGGTGGCCCTCGTCCTGATCGTCGGCGTGCTGATCGTCAGACCGTCCGGGCTGATGGGCCGCAGGCTGGTCACCCGCGTCTGAGCCCCAGGACATCGCCTGCCGCCATGATCACCTCCCTGATGCCGCCCTTCGTCGCCGCGGCGCCTGCGGTTCGCCCGCGGTCGGCGCTGCTCTGGATCCTGCCGCTGCTGGCCGCCGCCGTCGCCCTGACTTTCTTCATCAAGGGCTACCAGCTCTTCCAGGCGACGATGGTGCTGTCGTATGCGGTGGCGCTGCTCGGCCTCAACATCCTGACCGGCTACAACGGCCAGATCTCGCTCGGCCACGGTGCGTTCTATGCCATCGGCGCCTACACCACCGCGATCCTGATGGACCACGGGAGCGTGCCGTACTGGGCGACGATCCCTGTGGCAGCCGCGGTCTGCATGGTCGCGGGCTATCTCTTCGGCTGGCCGGCGCTCAAACTCGAGGGCCTGTACCTCGCGCTCGCCACGTTCGCGCTCGGCGTGGCGATGCCGCAATTGCTGAAGTACAAGCATCTCGACGCATGGACCGGCGGCGTGCAGGGCATCGTGCTGATGAAGCCCGATGCACCGTTCGGGCTGAAGCTCTCGGGCGACCAATGGCTCTATCTGTTCGCGCTGGCGGTGACGGTCGTGATGTTCGTGATCGCGCACAACCTGCTGACCAGCGGCACCGGCCGCGCCATGCGGGCGATCCGCGACCAGCCGCTGGCGGCCGAGGCGATGGGCGTCGACAACAGCCACTACAAGGCGATGACCTTCGGCGTGTCGGCCGTCTACACCGGGGTCGGCGGGGCGCTCTCGGCGCTGGCTGTCGGCTTCGTCGCGCCGGACTCGTTCACGATGTTCCTGTCGATCTCGCTCTTGGTCGGCATCGTCGTCGGCGGCGTCGGCACGGTATGGGGGGCGGCCTTCGGCGCGGTCTTCATCATGTTCGTGCCGTCGCTGGCCGAGAAGGTTTCCAAGGCGGCGCCGTGGGCCATCTACGGCGCCGTGCTGATCGTCTTCATGTTCGCGATGCCGAGCGGCGTGGTCGGGCTGATGCACAAGGTGCGAGGGCGGCGCGCGACGCGTCACGCGACGTGAGCGCCGCACCGATTCGACTGCAGGAGCCGGTCATGCGCTTCGAGGAAATCCTCTACGACGTCGCCGACCAGGTCGCGACGATCACGCTGAACCGCCCGGACAAGCTCAACGCCTGGACGCTGCAGATGTCGGGCGAAGTCCGCCAGGCGATGCGCGCGGCGCGTGACGACGCGGCGGTGCGCGTGATCATCCTGACCGGCGCCGGCCGCGGTTTCTGCGCGGGGGCGGACATGGGTCTGCTCGACCGCCTGCAAGAGGGCGGCGGCGGCGCGGCCTCGCCGATGCCCCCTTTCGACCCGCACAGCCGCTCCGACTTCCACGGACCCGACAGCTATTTCCCGACCATCGAGAAGCCGATCATCTGCGCGCTCAACGGTGTCGCCGCCGGCATCGGGCTGGTCTACACGCTCTACTGCGACCTGCGCTTCGCCAGTGCCGACGCCTACGTGACGAGCGCATTCGCCAAGCGCGGGGCGGTCGCCGAACACGGCACCAGCTGGCTGCTGCCGCGCCTGGTCGGCATGGCCCACACCTTCGACCTGCTCTACTCGTCGCGCCGGGTCGGCGCCGGCGAAGCCTTGGGGATGGGGCTGGTCAACCGCGTCGTGCCCGCGGCGGAATTGATGCAGGCCACGCGCGACTATGCCCGGACGCTGGCGACGGAATGCTCGCCCCGTTCGCTGGCCGTCATGAAGCGCCAGGTGTGGGAAGCGCAGTTCCGCACGCTGGGCGAAGACGTCGCGACGTCGCAGGCGGAGATGGGCTTGAGCTTCCTGAGCGAAGATTTCAGGGAAGGCGTGGCCCATTTCGTCGAGAAGCGGGCGCCGCGGTTCAGCGGACGGTGAGTGCGGTGAAAGAATCGCCAACAGACGTTCTTGATGGCTCACCTGGTGAGCCAGCGGCCATCTAACATGGGCGCACGCAGCCGGAGGTAGCCCATGCAGGAACGTCAAGATTCGGGGAAGAAGAATTTCAGCGTCCGTCGCATCGGCCAATCGGGTGGTTCTGGATGAATGGGGCCAGCTTCTACCGATATTGGGGTAAGGCGCGCCCATCCAACGACTCCGAGGCGCGTTATCACCTGTTGCCTTACCACTGCCTGGACGTCGCGGCAGTGGGCCGGGTGTTTTTGAATCGCGCGCCCGGCCTGCGGCGGTGGTTCGCTGGCGCTGTAGGCGCGAGCGAGGAAGCGATGATCGACTGGGTCTGCTTCTGGCTCGCACTGCACGACCTGGGCAAGTTCTCGGAGGCGTTTCAGAGCCAATGCCCCGATGCGGTTCAAGCCTTGCGTGGCCGGCAACCCAGGCCGTCTGGCTACAACGTCCGCCACGACACCCTCGGCATGGCGTTCTGGCAAGAGTCTCTTTTCGCCCGCGTGGCCGAGGACGAGTGGTTCGGACCCGGGACCGATGACTATCAAGACGGGTTGCACGCCTGGGCCGGCGCGGTCACGGGTCACCATGGGCAACCGCCCGACCTCGGGACATACATTGCGCTGAAGCAGCATTTCGATATTGCAGAAGACGGCTCTGCCATCGCCGAGTTTTGCGCCGCCATCCGCCCCATGTTCCTGAGCTCTGAAGCCGCGCGGGTGCCGATGGCGTTCACCCCGGTCGAGTTCGAGCGCAACAGCAAGGCCTTGTCGTGGTGGGTCGCCGGCCTCGCTGTGCTGGCCGACTGGATCGGATCGAACACCAGCTATTTCAAGTACCGCGCTGATGCCGACCTGCCGGCGACATTGCCAGACTATTGGCGCGAGACGCTCGGCTATGCGGAAAAGGCGTTGGATCACGTTGGCATTCTGCCGATCGGCAAGCGAGCTTCGATAAGCTTCGCGCAACTGTTCCCGACCATCGCGACCCCGTCGCCTCTGCAAGCATGGGCGGCGTCGGTCGACATTTCCGCCGAGCCACAGCTCCACATGCTGGAGGACGTGACGGGGGCCGGGAAAACGGAGGCGGCGGTCATGTTGACGCACCGGCTCATCAGTTCCGGTCATGTCGACGGCTTCTATGTGGCCCTGCCCACGATGGCGACGGCCAATGCCATGTACGGCCGCATCAGGCAGGTCTACGCAATGCTCTTTGAGCGCCATTCGAGCCTGGTGCTGGCGCACGGGCAGCGCGATCTTGTCGTCGCATTCGCCGACTCGGTGCTGTCGCCCGGCGCTTCGGAAGACGACCCACGCCAGCAGGATGACACCGCGACCGCTCGTTGCACCGCCTGGTTGGCCGACCACCAGAAGCGCGCGCTGTTATCCCCGGCCGGGGTCGGCACCATCGACCAGGCGTTGACGGCGGTGCTGCACAGCAAGCACCAGTCGCTGCGGCTGCTGGGGCTGGCGCGCAAGGTGCTCGTCGTCGACGAGGTTCATGCGTGCGACGCCTACATGCAGGCCGTTCTCGAACGGTTGCTGGAATTTCACGCGATGGCGGGCGGAAGTGCGATCCTGTTGTCAGCCACGCTGCCGCAGCGAATGAAGGACTCGCTTTTGGCTGCTTATGCTCGGGGCTGCAGCAGCGCCACGCCAGTCGCGCCGAAAGTCTCGGCGTTTCCCTTGGTGACCTCATGGCAGTCAGACACGCCGGCTCGCGTCGTGCAGCTTGCCATCGAGGCCCGCGACGCCGTGCGCCGAACCGTCGCCACCTGCTATTGCAGCAATGAATCCGAGGTGGTGGCCGCCATCGAGGCGGCGCTGGCCCGCGGCAAATGCGCCTGCTGGATGCGCAACACGGTGGCCGATGCCTTGGCCGCTCAACGGCTTTTCGAAGCCACCGTCCCGGCGGACAAGGTCATCCTCTTTCACGCCCGCTTTGCGTTGGGCGATCGGCTGGACACCGAACGGCGGGTGCTCGAGCACTTCGGTCCAGACAGCACGCACGAATTGCGCGCCGGCCGGCTGGTCATTGCGACCCAGGTCGCCGAGCAGAGCCTCGATGCCGATTGGGATTTCCTCGTCACCGATCTGGCGCCGATCGATCGTGTCGTTCAGCGAGCCGGGAGACTGCGTCGCCACCCGCGAGACGTCAAGGGCGCACGCCTGCCCGATCCGACGGCCAAGGATCAGCGCGGGCCGCCTTGTTTGTGGGTGCTCGGGCCGGCGTGGTCCGATGCGCCAGATGCCGGTTGGTTCAAGAACGGGTTTCCGAAGGCCGCGCATGTGTATCCGGACCATGCGCAACTCTGGCGCAGCGCCAAGCTGCTTTGCGCCGGACAGTTCACGATGCCACACGATGCCAGGCACTTGATCGAAGCGGTGTTCGCCGAGGATGCCGAAACACCGCCCGGTCTGCAAGCGAGCGCCAACGCAGCGGAAGGTCGCGGCTACGGCGATTCGAGCCTGGCACAGCAGCACACGCTCAAGTTGCAGGGCGGCTATGTGCGCGGCGGTATCGACTGGCGGAGCGAGGCCAAGACCACCACCCGGCTGGGTGAAGACAGCACGGCCGTCATCCTGGCGCGCTGGGAAGGCAATCGGCTTCGGCCCTGGATTCACCGCGACGAGCCGCGCCACGCCTGGGCTTACAGCACGGTGCGTGTCGCGACCCGTTTGATTGCCCGGCCGGTCGAGCCCGCATCGCCTGAACGGCAGGCCGAATTTCAACGTGTGATGGACAGTTTGCCAGACAAGGGCAAATGGTCGGTGTTGCTGCCGATGGACCAAGCCGGTGACAGCTTGGTGGGCACTGCACTGGGTGTGAATGGCGAAAAACCTGTCGCAAGAGCTTGGCGCTACGACGCAGTCGCCGGGCTGGTCCAGATGGAGCGCTCAGGCATTTGAACGCCTGAGGCCCGCCCCGCAAGCGCGGGGAACACAGCCCGAAATTTGGCTGCAAACGAGCCAGCATTCGGTTCATCTCCGGAACGGGAGAACATTTCGAGTCTACCTGCAAAAAATAGTTGGAGCCTGCATTCTTTGATTTAAGATTTCTTTGTTCCCCACGAAGCGCACGAGTTGACTCAGCGCCTGGAGGTAGTTCGTGAATCTGCTCGATGACCCATGGATACCGGTGCGCTTGCGCAATGGCGCACGCGAATGGATTGCGCCGCAGCGCCTTTCCGATCCCGATGTGCTCACCTTCGATGCCGACCGGCCAGATTTCAATGGCGCCTTGGCACAGTTCGCAATCGGCTTGCTGCAAAGCGCGACGCCGATCGACAGTGCCAGCGAGTGGCGGCAGACCTTCAAGGTGCCGCCTTCTGCGGCCATGTTGCGCGAATGGTTTGCACCGATCGAAGCGGCCTTCGTCTTCGACGGTCACGGCCCGCGATTCATGCAAGACCGTCACCTGCAGGCTCAAGATTTTTCGGACATCGGTGGCTTGCTGATCGATTCGCCCGGCGACAACACCGTCAAGAACAACGGCGACCATTTCGTCAAGCGCGGGCACGTCGAGGCAGTCTGCCCTCAGTGCGCTGCACTGGCGCTGCTGACCTTGCAGATCAACGCACCCTCGGGCGGCGCGGGGCATCGAACCGGCCTTCGCGGCGGAGGACCTCTCACGACGCTGATCTGCGTCGCCCCCGGCGCCGACAGCAGCCTTTGGCAAGGGCTCTGGCTCAACGTGCGAGAGCGAGGCAGTTTTCTCGACCTGTCTGGCGACCGCGCGAAGACGGCGCTTCATCAACGGTTCCCCTGGCTCGCCGACATCACCGCGATTCAGAAACCGGATGGCGAGACGGCTCCGATGCAGGTCCACCCCGACCATGTGTTCTGGGCGATGCCGCGCCGCATCCGGCTTGACTTCGAACATGTGTCCCGTGGCGACTGCGATATTTGTGCGAGGTCCTCCGAGCATCGATTGCAACGCTACGCCACCCGCAACTATGGCTTGAACTACAAGGGCGCCTGGGAGCACCCGCTCTCGCCGTACTACGAAACCAAGGAGGGATGGCTGCCCTTGCATCCGCAACCCGGTGGGCTGGGCTATCGGCAGTGGCTGAGCTGGGTCGCCGGCGCCGGCGCCGACGCCAAACATTCGCGCAGGCGCGCCCGGGTCGTGGCGCATGCCCTGGAGGCGCGCAGGGGGCAATTGGGTGCCAGCCTGAGCCTGTGGGCGTTCGGCTATGACATGGACAACATGAAAGCCCGGTGCTGGTATGAAGCAAGAATTCCTCTCTATGGCCTGGCCGAATGCCCGAAGGATGTGCAACGCGACGTCGAAGTGGAAGTGGGCCAGCACCTCGCTGCGGCAGAACTGGCTGCATTCTTTCTGCGCAGCAGCGTCAAGGATGCGTGGTTCGGCGCCGAGGCGCGGGGCGACTTCAGCCATGTCGACGCGAGTTTCTGGGGCGGCACCGAGCCGGCGTTCTATCGGCACCTCGAAGACCGCATTGCAGCGGCGCGCAATGGGCAGGAATTTGACCGTGTCGCCGCAGCAGAGCGGTGGC
>CAMQQG010000120.1:0-15311 GCA_947034895.1 Rhytidiadelphus loreus
GGCATACGACGCTGTCAAGGCCGTGTGCGAGATCTTCCGCGAGCAGGACGCGCTGCGCGAAAGCCGCACCCATGCGCGGATCAAGTACCTGTTTATGAAGCATGGTTGGACGGCCGAGTCGATGCTGGCCGCAGTGGAGCAGAAGCTCGGTTACGCCTTCGATCCATGCGACGAGGGGCCGGTGGCCGAGGATGTGTATCGCGACCACGTCGGCGTGCACAAGCAGAAGCAGGACGGCTTGAGCTACGTCGGCGTGACCGTCATGAACGGGCGACTCACACCGCGGCAGCTTCACGCGCTGGCGGACCTGAGCGAAAGTCATGGCGATGGCAAGCTGCGCGCGACCATTGGCCAGAACATCGTGCTGGTGAATGTCCCCACCGCCAGGACACAGTCGCTGGTCGCCGAGATCACGGCGCTGGGTCTCCAGGTCGAACCAACGGTGTTCTATCGCGGCGCGGTGGCCTGCACAGGCACCGAGTTCTGCAAGCTGGCCATCGCCGAAACCAAAGGCTTCGCGAAGTGGATCGTCGGCGAACTCGAAGAACGCCTTCCGGCCTTCGACCAGCAGCTACGGCTGCATGTCACAGGCTGCACCAACAGCTGCGGGCAGAGCTGGATCGCCGACCTTGGCCTCGAAGGCAAGAAGATGAAGAAGGACGGCACGATGGTCGACGCCTTTTATTTCTGCGTCGGCGGCGCGCTGGGCGAGCACGCCGGCATCGCCCGGCAGATCGGTTTCCGCGCCGCGGCTGAGGACTGCCCCGAGGCAATTGAGCGTCTGCTGCGCGGCTACCTGTCCAGGCGCGACGGCCAGGAGAACCTGCGGTCGTTCTTCCGGCGCACGAGTGACGAAGAGCTCCGTGCGCTGTTGAATGGTGCCGTGATCGATGCGGTGGACCGTGATCCTTCGCCGGGACGTGTGCCGGCAAGTGTCGCCTAGGATGCTGCCATGAGCCTTTTTCCCATCTTTCTCAAACTGGCGGGCCGCCCCTGTGTTGTGGTGGGCGCGGGGAACATCGCTGAGTCAAAGATTGAAAGCCTCCTGCAGGCCGAGGCGCATGTTACCGTCATCGCCCCCAACGCCCTGCCGCGCGTGCGCGAGTGGGCCGAGAGTGGCCAGCTCCGCTGGTTGCAGCGCCCCTGTGCTCCGGGCGATACGGCCGGAGCGTTCCTCGTCGTCACCGCGACCAGCGACCCCGCCGTGAACCGCGCGGTCTACGCCGAGGCCAGCGCCGCGGACATCCTCTGCAACGCCGTCGACGATCCCCCCTTCTGCGACTACTACTTCCCCAGTGTGGTGCGGCGCGGCGAACTGCAGATCGCCATCTCCACCGCGGGCGAGAGCCCCGCTGTCGCACAGCGACTGCGCAAGGAGATCAACGCTGCCCTGCCCCTCGATACCGGCGATTGGCTCATGGAGCTCGGCCGTCTGCGGCGTGAGGTCACGGCCGTCGAGCCGGTCGGCGAAGTCCGCAAAGCCCTGCTGCATGAGCTCGCCACGCGCGAGGTCTGCGGATACGCCGAGTGCCCCAGCCGCATGCGCGCTCGTCAGCACTTTCGTGAGCATGGCTTCTGGTCCCCCGACGCCGAGGTGAAGCCATGACCTCGGCAACCAAGGGGGTGGTCTATCTGGTGGGCGCAGGGCCCGGGGATCCGGAACTGCTCACCGTCCGTGCGCTGCGGTTGCTGCAGTCGGCCGACGTCGTCTTCCACGACGACCTGGTCCCGGACGAGGTGCTGGCGCTGGTGCATCGCCATGCGCTGGTGACCAGCGTTGGCAAGCGCTGTGGCCGGCCGCGAATCACGCAGGCCGGCATCCATCGGCTGATGATCGACGCCGCGCGCGCGGGGCAGAGCGTGGTTCGGCTCAAGAGCGGCGACCCGCTGGTCTTCGGCCGCGCGGGTGAGGAGCTCGGCGCGCTGCGCGAAGCAGGTGTTCCCTTTCAAATCGTCCCTGGCGTCACCGCAGCGCTGGCCGCGGGCGCGGTACTCGGCCTGCCACTCACCGACAGGAAGACCGCGAGCAAGCTCGTCTTCTGCACCGGGCACCACGCCACCGGCAAGGATGAAACGCCGATCTGGCAGGGTCCACTGCCCGTGGATGCCACGCTCGTCATCTATATGCCCGGTCGCGACACCATGCGCCTGGCGCGGGAGTTGGCCGAGGCCGGCGTCGCCGCGGATGTGCCCTGCTGTGCCATCAGCCACGCGGCCACGGAGCGGCAGAGCCACACAGCCTGCCGCGTCGCCGCGCTCCCGCAGTTGCGCTGTGGGCCGGCCCCGCTCCTGCTCCTGGTGGGCTGGGCCATGCACTCGCTCCTGACCGGCGACGACGAAACCCTCGACGCAACGGGCGCAAAGTTAGCAAGTCGCGCGAAGGCGCACGGGTACACTCACAGCTCTAATCGCCGACCGGCATGACCTCCGCGATGCCGCCGGGCCAGGTCGATCCAAACCAACTCCCTGAGTCCCGAGACCGGCCGCCGCGCTAAACTCAAACCGGACCCCTATCTCTTGAGCACCCTCGCCACTTTTCCCTGGATCGCCATCGCCACCCTCCTGCGCCCGCAGGGCCGCAAGGGCGAACTCCTCGCCGAACCGCTCACCGACCTGCCCGAAGTCTTCACCCCCGGCCGCGAGATCGTTCTCGCCAAGGCCGGCACCCAGCCGCCACCCAGCGCGGCCACGCGCATCCTCCTCGCCCACTGGCTGCCCACCGGCAAAAACGCCGGCCGCATCGTCGTCGAGCTCTCCGGCTGCACCTCCATCAACGACGCCGAGTCCCTCGCCGGCCTCCAACTCCTCATCCCCGCGCAGCAACTCCCCGCCCTCGAGGCCGACACATACTTCGTCGGCGACCTCATCGGCTGCACCCTCCACGACGCCGCCGCCGCAGACCCCGCCACCCCCGCCGGCACCGTCACAGACATCGAATTCGCCACCGCCCCCGACGGCCGCACCCGACTCCCCGACGCCGCCCCGCTCCTCGCCATCACCCTCCGCAACGCCCCACCCGAGTCCGAGCCCATCCTCGTCCCCTTCGTCCGCGCCTGGCTCGACTCGGTCGACATCCCCAACCGCCGCATCACCATGCACCTCCCCCAGGGCCTCCTCAACACCTCTAACGAAGCCGACACCGAAGCCGACACCGAAGCCGACACCGAAGCCCCAGCACCCTAGCCCCGTGGCTTGTCATTCGCAATGAGAATCTGCATTTGCCTTTGCTCTTCTCACTTCTCACGACTCACTACTCACTGTCTTATGCTCTTCAACCTCCTCACCATCTTCCCCGACTTCTTCGGCTCCCCCACCGGCACCGGCATCCTTGGCCACGGCGTCGTCGCGCGCGCCCTGCGCTCAGGCATCGCTCACGTCGACATCCACGACCTCCGCTCCTTCACCCACGACCGTCACCGCACCGTCGACGACCGCCCATTCGGCGGCGGCGAAGGCATGGTCCTCAAGCCCCAGCCCATCCTCGACTGCCTCGAATCCCTCGCCATCCCCGCCAGATCCGACCGCCCCGCCACCACCCGTGTCATTCTGCTCTCCGCCCAGGGCCGCCGCTTCACCCAGGCCGACGCCCGCCGCCTCGCCGCCTGCGACCGCATCGTCCTCATCTGCGGCCGCTATGAGGGCGTAGACGAGCGCATCGCCCAGCACCTCTGCGACGAAGAGCTCTGCATCGGCGACTACGTCCTCTCCGGCGGCGAGCTCCCCGCCGCCATCCTCATCGACGCTATCACCCGCCTCCTCCCCGGCGTCCTCGGCCATGCCGACAGCTCCCGCTACGAAAGCTTCGGCGAAGCCGACACCCCCTCAGGCACCACCTCTCTGCCTTGTCATCCCGTGCGCAGCGAAGGACCTGTCTCTGGCAGCGGCGCCCAACTGCCGGATGCCCCGGTCGGGGTCCCCGACGAGCGGTCTTTGCTCGGTGGGGTGACACGTCTCGCTTCTGAGACCTGGGTTACCAGAGAAGCCGAAGGAATCCAAATCCCTCCCCGCTCCACCAACGCCTCCGCCGGCATCCTCGACTACCCCCACTACACCCGCCCCGCCGAGTGGCAAGGCCTCCCCATCCCCGCCCCCCTCCTCAACGGCGACCACGCCAGCATCCGCCGCTGGCGCCGCCAGGCCGCCCTCGCCAAGACCCTCGCCAACCGCCCCGACCTCCTCACCACCGCCGACCTCTCCGACGACGACCGCGACTACCTGGCCACCCTCGGCTACACCTCCTGAGCCCTTTGTCTTACTCCGTCTTACGGAGTAAGATTCCACCATGTCAACCACTGCCCGCCCCCGCACAACCCGCACCTTTACCATCAGCTTCCCGCCAGACCTCGCCGAGCAGGTCGAGCGAGCAGCCGCACAGGAGAGCCGCACCACCAGCGAACTCTTCCGCGAGGCCTTCCGCACCTACCAGGTCGAGCGCGCTCGCGTAGCTCTCGCCGAACTCCGCGCCTTGGCCGACCAGGCGGGTACCCCCGATTACACCGAAGAAGATATAGAGCGTTTTGTTCATGAAATTCGCGCGGAGCGTCAAGCGGCCAAATCGTGAAGACCGTCTTTGATTCAAGCATCTGGGTTTCAGCCATCAAGTTCGGAGGCGTCCCGCTTACCGCACTGCTTCATGCCATAGATCACGACTCCGTTGTCACCTGCGATGAACTTGAAGTGGAAGTAGTCAGAATCCTCAAGGAAAAGTTCATCATCGACCCCCTCACCATCCACGAGAAGCTTGCCCCTCTCCTTGCAAGGGCCGACCGCGTAAGCATTACAGGAAGTTTGACCAGCATCTGCCGCGACCCCAACGACGACTTCATCCTCGAATGCGCCCTCACTGGCAAAGCAGATCTCATCGTGACCGGAGACAAAGACCTGCTTTCGCTTGTCTCCTTCCGGGGCATCCGGATTCTCACCCCCAGAGACTATCTCGCCACCCTCGGCGACGACCCCATCAATGTGTAAATCACCACCAAAACCAACCCATCTCGTGTAAACTGACACTTGCGACTTTACGTAAGGAATTCATCATGTCTATCCATCCCATCATGCAGAAGCTGGCAGAGAAGTTCCAGCGCACCGACCTCCCCGAGTTCGCCCCTGGCGATCTCATCCGCGTTCAAGTCAAGATCAAGGAAGGCGACAAAGAGCGTCTCCAGGCCTTCGAAGGCATGGTCATCGCTTGCAAGAAGGGCCCGCAGGGCAGCTTCACCGTCCGCAAGATGAGCTTTGGCCAGGGCGTCGAGCGCATCTTCCCCTACAACTCCAAGGTCGTTGACAAGGTCGAGAAGCTTCGCTCCTACCAGGTTCGCCGCTCCAAGCTCTTTTACCTGCGCGGTCTGCGTGGTAAGGCCGCCCGTCTGCGCGAGGTCGAGCGCGCCGCCTGAAGCCTTCTCACCCACAAACACAAGAAACAGAAGAGGCGCCCATCGGGCGCCTCTTCTGTTTGTCCTCTGCTCTGCGGTTAGGACATCTCGTCTAAGTCTTCTTCCCTGTACTCATCGGCACAGCTACCACCTTGCAGTCCTCCTGGCCATTGCCGCCGGGCGCACACATCTTGGTCGTCTGCAGCGTAGGCCGCAGGGCCTCCGGCAATGCCGGCGCATTTGGGTTCGGATGCGTATCCGCCAGCGACCCCGGCCACGCATACGGCGCCTTGAAGCTGTCCCCATAGCCCACCTGCGGATACCGCGACGGCGCCTCCGCATCCGGGTCCACCCGCACATAGGCGCCCTCCGGCTTCTTGCTCGCCAGCATCCGGCGATCACTGGTCAGCTGCAGTTGATGCCCACTGGCGGCCACCGTCAGCACGCCTCCATCAAACGCCCCAGCCTGGTACTTCGACCCCGGGAAGATCTGCGTTGAAACCAGTACAGTACCCACGCCCGGCGCCCACAGATAGAAATACTTGAAGTCCGTAATCTGGTAGTTCAGGTCCGCCTTGCCGGCCCATCCATCCACGGTCAACACGCCATGCTCCACGGTCACAGGAACCGGCTTGGGCGGCTTCTCTTTCTTGCTCTTCTTGCTCTTCAGCGCCACACTGGCCGGCACCGGCTGAAAGAATCTGTTGGAAGCCCCGTCCGTCGCGTAGTCTCCGTCCGCAGGCGCAGCCGTCTCCGTGCCGGCGGAGGTCGGCTTTGCCGCCGTCCCAGCCGGGGCTGGCGTATCGCCCGCAGGCACCGCCGGCGTGGCCGAAGCCAGGTCCTTGCGTGCCGGCGTAGCACTGGCCGTCTGTTGGGGAGCCGTCTGTTGCGCTCCAGCGAGCGGCCAACCGGCCGCACTCAGCAAGAAGGTACTTGAAGCAAGAAAAACAGAGAGTCGCATCATCAGGCCTCCATGGGCAGAACGCGCCGAAGCGCCAATCACAACAAGTTAAAAAGGGCCCGATATCTGAACCTACGGTACGCACATCGTGCAGTGTGCGAAATAGTACAGCGGGGTATACAAGCCGATACTAAAGTGCAATGTATCTTTCCTTCTTGAACGCGCGCCCCTCTGCTTCGGATTTCCCCGCAGCCAACTCCTCTCGCCTGCTTTGAATGGTACGGGCTTCAGCCCGTATATTCATCGGTCACGAAACGCTGGGCCTTCGCCCCGGAGAGTGCGGATGCTTGGGACATGCTCCAGGGATTTCCCTCGCAACCCATTCGCTACACTAAGAACTGACATGCCCCGCACCTCCACCCTACCGCGCACCGCAGTCAGCGCTCAGACCGCCAAGCAGCAGATGCTCAAGCAGCTCATCTGCTCCGACGCTCCCGAGCAGGCGCTCCGCTACCACGGCTTCCGCCTCATCGCCGGCGTCGACGAGGTCGGCCGCGGCGCTCTCTTCGGCCCCGTCGTCGCCGCCGCCGTCATCCTTCCCGCTCGCTGCGCCGCACTCCTCCGCCTCGGCCTCAAAGACTCCAAGCAGCTCCCGCGGGACGCCCGCGAGCGCCTCGACCGCCGCATCCGCAAGCTCGCCCTCGCCGTCGCCATCGCAGAAGTCGACGCTGCCACTATCGACCGCATCAACATCTACCAGGCCAGCCGCCTCGCCATGCTTCAGGCCGTACGGGCCCTCGCCGTCCCTCCCGACCACCTCCTTATCGACGCCATGCGGCTCGACCATGAGTGCGCTCAGACCCGCCTCTTCTACGGTGACGCCCTCTCCGTCTCCATCGCCGCCGCCTCGGTCGTCGCCAAGGTTCACCGCGACGCCCTTTGCCGCGAGCTCGACCTCCTCCACCCCCAGTACGGCCTCGCCGCTCACAAAGGCTACGCCACACCCCAGCACCGCCGCGCCCTCGCCACCCACGGCCCCACCCCGCTCCACCGCCGCTCCTTCGCTCCCGTAGCCGCGCATCTAGCCTCCCAAAAAACTTGTCATCCCCCTTCTTTCCCTTGTCATCCTGAGCCGCAGGCGAAGGACCTGCTTTTTCCTGACTTCGCCACCGACCTCTCCCCCGGAGCCGCCCCTTGCCCCTGAAACTCCTCTGCATCGTCGCCCACCCCGACGACGAGTGCTTCGCCTTCGGCGGCGCCCTCGCCCTCGCCGCCGACCGTGGCGTCGAAATCACCCTCCTCTGCCTCACCGAAGGCACCGCCGGCAGCTACCGCGGCACCGCGCAGTCCGCCGCCGAGCTCGGCCAGCTCCGCCGCGCCGAGCTCGCCGCCTCCTGCCGCATCCTCGGCATCCACCACCACGAACTCCTCGACTACCAGGACGGCCAGCTCGAACACGCCAGCTTCTCCACCCTCGCCGGCCAGCTCGTAGCCCGCATCCGCACGCTCCGCCCGCACGTCGTCCTCACCTTCGGCCTCGACGGTGCCCCCAACACCCACCCCGACCACACCATCGTCGCCGCCGCCACCACCGCCGCCGTTCACTGGGCGGCCAGCCCCAAGCGCTACCCGGACCTCGGCCCCGTCTACCTCACCCCGCGCCTCTTCCACCAGACACAAAACTTCTTCCTCCCAGACCGCCCCCAGCCACTCCCCTCCCCCTGGACCCTCACCCTCGACATCCGCTCCGTCTTCCAGCGCAAGATCGAAGCCTTCCGCGCCCATACCACCCAGGCCCCACTCCTGGCCCAGGTTCTTCCTATCTTCGAAGAGCACGGCCAGCAGGAGTTCTACACCCTCATGGCCACCCCCACCCCGCAACCCGCCACCCAAACCACCGGCATGTTCACCGGCCTCGGCGAATAACCGCCGCAGCCCTCCTCTGCGCACTCTGCGTTCAACTTTCGCTGTCGCTCTTGCTTTTACTTTTGCTGTTGCTGTTGCTGTTGCTTTTGCTTTTGCTTTTCACTACTCACTATTCACTGCCTCTACCGCAGCTGAAACTCCGGCGACCCCATCACCAGCGCCGTCAGCAGATTCAACGTATCCGTAGCACTCGCATTTGCCGGCTGCGCATGCACCTGCTTATCAATCAGCACATTCGTCTGCGCCGAAACCGGCACCCCCACCATCGTCTCCTCCAGCACCCGCAGCGCCACATCCATACCCGCCCCACCGCCCGTAGCTCCCGGCGCTCCCGGCGCCAGCAACCCCGTCGCCAGCAGCTTCGGCGCGTCGAACCTCTGGTTTGCATACTTGCTGGTCGTCAGCTGATACGCAAAGTTCAGCCGGTCCACCAGCGCCGTCGAATTCATCCATTGGTCCGCCGTCAAGTAATACCCCGTCGGCGGCAGAGCGTTATACAGCGGCATGCCCATCGTCCGCAGCGTTCCGACCAGCGCGCCCGGATTCACCGGGTCTGTCGCCGTCGCCCGAAACGCCGAAGCCACAAACTCCTCCGGCGTCTTCACCTTCGTATGAAAGTTCTGTCGCGAATTGAACTCCGGGCTCGCGATGATCGTCCTGAGCATCGTCTTGATGTCGCCCCCGTTCGCCATGTACACCTTCTGCAACCGGTCCACCAGCGCTGGCGGTGGCACATCGGCCACAAAATACTGCGCTAACAGATACGAAATAAAGTGCGCTGTCTGCGGACTTCCCGCCAGGATCGTCAGCGCCGTCACCCCCTGCTTCATGGACTCCGCCGTCGGCGGCGCATACCCGGTCTCCTTGTCCATCAACCCGAACGTCGCCGGAACCTTCGTTCCCGGCTTCAACCGCGCCACGCGCCCGTCGTCCTCGATCACATACCTCAGCCACACCTTCGGCCCCGGCTCATGCCGCTTCGGATCAAACAAAAACCCGCCGCCCTTGTTCGGCTGGTCGACACCCCACCCCGTCAGAATCGCCGCCAGCGCCGTCACATCCGCCTGCGTATACCCGCCATTCACGCCGACGGTATGCAGCTCCATCACCTCGCGGCCATAGTTTTCATTCAGCCCCTTGTTCCCCTTCTTTGAGTTAGGGTTCTGCGGGTTCACCCCATTCGCCACCGAGTCCGGCCCAATCGACAGCCAGTTGTCCAGGTACACCATCATCGCCGGCGACTCCGCCGTCGCCAGCAGCAGGTCCTTGAAGCTCCCCAGCGCATGTGGCCGAATCACGTCCCGCTCATAACTCGTCGTGTACCACTGGTCGCTGTCCTTCGGCACAAACACGTTGAAGTGGTTGAACCAGAACTCCGTCATCACCTGCTGCAACTGCCGCTCCGTCAGGATGTCCCGCAGCACGCGCCCCTGCGCCAGCTCCTGCCCCAAATTCCCCGACGAGCTCACCTGCCCGCTCATCGCCACAAACGTCTCTTTCTCCCTCGGGTTGAAATCCGCAAACAACAGGGTCCGCTGCTCGCCCGAAAGGTTCCCACCGGCCGTTAGCACGATGCGCTGCTCCACTGGCAGCGCCTCAATCGCCGCCATCCGCTGCCCCTTCGGGATCGCCAGCAAATCCCCGAAGATCCCCGCAGCCTCTGTCTGGTCCTGCTTCTTCTTCGCCACCTTCTCCGCGTCCGTCAGCTCAGCTGCCGGCACCGCAGCCCCATCCGCCTTCTTCTTGTCCTTCTCCGCATTCCACTTGTAAACCTGCACCTCAAACACCGCCCGCTCCAGCGGGTCCGTCGGATAAGCCACCTTCCCGTCCGCCACCGGCCCCACCTGCCCACGGTCCGGAAACACCGCCAGCGCCTGCGCCGCCGTCATGCCCAGCGTAGGCAGATCATTCAACCTCTTCTGCAACGCCCCATCGGGAATGCTGTCTGGATTCATCTGCTGGTCTACCCACTTGTCCGCCCCCAGCGCCAGCACACGGTCCACCTCACCCGGCCTCGGCCCATAGGTAAACCTGTCGAGCAGCTGCACCACCCGCTCCCTCGCACTCAGCGGCGTCAGCACCACCGCCTTCGCCGCCGGCTTCGCGGGCACCTTCGCCTTCGCCGCAAACGTCCCCGCCGCCCTCTGCTGTGCAATGGCCTGCTGCGCCCCATCCGGCACAGGCGCATCCTCCACCTGCGCCCCCGCACCCACCGGCACCATCAACACCAAACCCAGCACCCAAACCCGCATCACCACACCTCACACCCACCCTAAACCCCCATCCCACCCCAGGGTTGCACCTTTCCTCTCCCCTAAATCCCTCTTACCTCTCTCCTCGATAAACCCACCGCTTCCACCCCACAAACACCAACCTCGCCCCCAGCAACACCACCAGCACGGCCGTCACCTTCCACGGCGTCCGAACTCCTGTCTTCACCAGCCACCAGTAATGCACCACTGCCAGCGCCCCGGCCAGATAAATCAGCTTGTGCAGCCGCCCCCAGCTCTTCCCGCCCATCCACCGCAGCACCCGCTGCGGACTCGTCACCGCCAGCGCCAGCAGAATCACCCACGCCCCCAGCCCCACCTGGATAAACCGCCGCTTCTCCACGTCATCCAGCATCGCCGGCCAAATCAGCTTCAACTGCACCCACGGCTCCAGCAGATGCCCTGCCCGCAGCCCCGCCACGGCTCCTGGCACGTCATAGCCGGAGAACAAGAACACATACACCAGCAGATGTGCAGTCGCATAAAAGAAAGCCCACAAGCCCACCATCCGCCGCAACCGCACCAGCCACGCCAGCCCCACCCACAGCCGCCGCACCGGCGTAATCGCCAGGTCCACCAACAGCAGCCAGAGCGCCCAGTCCCCGGTCCAGTGCGTCAGCGTATTCACCGGGTCAGCCTGCGCCGCCAGCGCCCCACTCTGGTAGCTCCAAATCATTCCGGCAATCGGCATCATGCAAAACAAATGCACAAACACCTTCACCCAAACCACCGCACGTCCCCGCATCACGCCCTTGCCTTTGCTCTTGCTCTTTTCACTATTCACTATTCACTATTCACTGCCTCTAGTAATTCTTCTTCAAATCCATCCCTGCATACATCCCCGCCACCTGGTCCCCATACCCATTGAACATCAGCGTCGGCACATTCTTCGGAAAGAAGCTGTTCGAGTTCAACAGCCGCTCATGCGCCTGCGACCATCTTGGATGGTCCACCTGCGGGTTCACATTCGAATAAAACCCATACTCATCCGGCGCCAGCTCATTCCACGTCGTCGGCGGCACCTTGTCCACAAAGCGTATCTTCACAATCGACTTCGCACTCTTGAACCCGTACTTCCATGGCACAATCACTCGCACCGGCGCGCCCTGCTGGTTGGCCAGCGTCTCGCCATAGCTGCCAAACGTCAGCAACGTCAGCGGGTTCATTGCCTCATCCATCCGCAGACCCTCGCTATACGGCCAGGGAATCCCTCCCGGCAGCATCTCCGTCTTCGGGTCCGCCAGCGAAATAAACTGCACATACTTCGCACTCGATAATGGGTTCAGAGCCTTGATCAGCTCCGCCAGCGGATACCCGTCCCACGGAATCACCATCGACCACGCTTCCACGCACCGGAACCGGTAAACCCTCTGCTCCATCGGCCGGAACCCTGCAATGTTATTCAGGTCAATCACCTTCGGCGTCTTCACCAGCCCTTCCACGCTGATCGCCCACGGGCTCGTCTTCAGCGTGTGCGCATTGTGCGACGGGTCACTCTTGTCCGTGCCGAACTCATAAAAATTGTTATAGCTCTGCGCCTTCGCCTCCGGCGTCGTGTCCCGGTCGGTCACCTTATAGGCCGTCTCGGTCACATTCAACTTGCTCATCGCGCGGGCCATCTTCGGCATCGCCGCCATGGCCGCCATCGCTCCCGCGCCGCCGATCACCTGCCGCCGGTTCATCTGAAACGCCCGCCACGTCTCCTTCGGCGTAATCTCCGACGAAGCAATCTCCTTCTCAAACTTCAGCAGCATAAGCTCTCCTCATCCAGCATCTCGTTGGACGCACACCAGCACACTCTCGCTTAATGTACGCTTTACCACCCCCACCAGATGCCAGCGCTTCGCCCCTTATCACTGATCACGTGTCACTTATCACTCGCCTCACCCCAAACACCACCGTCCCCACCCCCGCCACCACCGCCGCCAGCAACACCTCCCGCCCAAAGTTCGGCCGCGACACCACCACATACGCAAACCCCACCAGCGCCAGCACCGCCGGCACCGGATACCACCACATGCGGAACGGCCGTTCCATCTCCGGCCGCCGCACCCGCAGCACCATCACCCCCACGTGCTGCAGGCTGAACTGCAGCAGAATTCGTAACACCACCAGCGCCGCAATCACATCGCCCAGGCTGAAGAAGCAGAACAAGCAGGCCATCCCCGCCAGCGCCAGCAGGCTCACATGCGGAAACCCGCCCGTCTTGTGCAACCGCCCAAATACCCCCGGAAAGTTCCCATCCCGCGCCGCCGCAAACGGTATCCGCGAATACCCCAGCAGCAGCGCAAACACACTCGCAAACGCGGTCACCATTACCAGCACCGCAGCCAGCCTTCCAAGCCATAGCGCGACACCCGCCCCCAGCCCCGCATACGCCGTCTGCATCAACACACTCAGCAGCGCCCGCCGAGCTTCGATATTCCCCGCAGCGATCATCGCCGGCGCCCCCAGCACGCTCAGCACACTCACATTCAGCCCCAGGTACAGCACCGCCACCACGCCAATCGACACCAGCACCGCCCGCGGAATCGTCCTCCCCGGCTCCCGCGTCTCTCCCCCCAGAAACGTCACGTTGTAATACCCCCAGTAGTCGTACGTCGCAATCAACATCGCCGACCCCAGCCCCATAAAAAAACCCCTGTCCAGCCGCCAGGCCCCCGCCCATGTCTCTCCGGGACCAGCAGCCACCACCTTCGCCCAGCTCCCATGCAGCACGCCCGTCACCATCGCCCACGCCAGCGTCGCCAGCACGACCGTCAGCATCACCGCAGCCATCACCCGCAGCCCCGCCAGCCTTCGATACAAAAGCCCCACCGCCACCACCACCACCGCAACCGCCAGCCACGACGCCACCCCCGCGCTCACGCCAAATCCATACGGCCCCACCCGCAGCACATGCACCACCGCCCCGCCGCGCAGCCCCGGCGACAAAAACCCCGCATACTGCGCCAGTCCAATGCACCCGCTCGCCACGCTCAGCGGCGCGCTGAAGCAAAGCTGAAACACAAACAGAAAGCTCAGCCACCGCCCCCACTGCCCCGGAAACATCTTCCCCAGATACGCATACGTCCCACCGGCCTCCGGCATCATCGCGCCGAGCTCCGCCCACACCAGCCCATCACACACCGCAAGCCCCGCCCCCAGCACCCACCCCAGCATCGCCTGCGGCCCGCCCATCGTCGCCAGCAGCAGCGGCAGCGTCAAGAACGGCCCCACACCAATCATGTCCAGCAGGTTCAGCGTCACCGCGCCCCGCAGCGTCAGGCTCCGCTCCAAATCTGCATGGCCGTTGGCGGGCTGGCGCACTGGCATTCTGGCATTCTGGTTCACGCACCCATCTCCATCCCGAGAGTCTACCCCGCCCACACCCCGACGCCCGCGCGAAACCACTCCCATGAGCGGGCTGGGACGCCGGGTGCCCCAGGTCTCGCTTCCGGGACCTGGGTTCGCAGGATGCTCGGTTCGCAGGATGCCCGCGCCTCATGCGAAGCTAGTCCCATGAAGCCCTTCGCGTCCGCCGCGCTCTGCCTCACCCTCACACTCTCGTCCTCTGCGCAGGCCCCACAATTCTCCGACCCCGCCAACCTCCGCGGCGAGCGCCCCCGCCCCCGCGACGGCCGCGAACTCCCCATCGACGGCGGCCTTGGCGCTGACGGCCACGCCAACACCGCCCTCGCCCTCCAGCAACTCCTCCGCAAGCTCAACACCCGCGCCTCCATCCTGAACATCGTCGCCCACCCCGACGACGAGGACGGCGGCATGCTCACCTTCTACTCCCGCGGCCTCGGCGCCCGCGTCGCCGACCTCTCCCTCACCCGCGGCGAAGGCGGCCAGAACGCCATGACCGGCGACTTCGAGGACGCCCTCGGCCTCCTCCGCACCCAGGAGCTTCTCGCCTGCGACCGCTACTCCGGCGTCGACCAGTTCTTCGGCACCGAGGTCGACTTCGGCTTCTCCAAGACCAAGTCGGAAGCCTTCGCCAAATGGACCCACGACCGCGTCCTCTACGACACCGTCCGCGCCATTCGTTTATATCGGCCACTAGTTCTGACGAGCACTTGGATCGGCGGCGTCACCGACGGCCACGGCCAGCACCAGGCCTCCGGCCAGATCGCACAAGAAGCCTTCCTCGCCGCCGGCGACCCCAAGGTCTTCCCCGGCATGATCGCCGAAGGCATCCTCCCCTGGCAGCCCCTTCGCATCTACGCCCGCGTCCCCACCCAGTCCATCTCCGCCAAAGGCCTCTTCGACTACGCCACCAACCAGTACGTCCCCGCCGAGTTCACCAACTACGTCACCGGCATCACCTCCACCACACCACCCTCCACCGACATCCTCGTCCACGAAGGCCAGCCCGACCCGCTCTTCACCCCCGCCGCCGCCAACCCCGCTGACCTCGAACAACTGGCAACTGGGAACTGGCAACCGGCAACCGGAAGCTCAAAACTCGCAGCTGGCAGCTCGCAGCCCGCAGCCGGAAGCCCAAAATCAACCACGGCCCAAGCCACCACCCCCTTCACCTACGTCCAGTTCGCCCGCATCGGCCTCGGCCTGCAGCGCTCCCAGATCCCCGCCAACTTCCGCATCCCCCCCGCCGGCACCTTCGACGTCCCCTACCATCTCTACGGCTCCTGCCCCACCCCCGACTTCAAAACTTGTCATCTTGAGCGCAGCGAAGGAACTGCTTCTCAAGCGCCATCGGCGCGCAACATAACAGCCCAGGCCGCAGGCCTGGGGCAAGCCAGCCAAGCCACCCAGAGGGCTGAAAGCCCGACACAAGACGCCGCACCCACCACCGCCCCCACCTTCTTCACCGGCATCGACACCTCCATCGCCGCC
>CAMQQG010000121.1:0-12409 GCA_947034895.1 Rhytidiadelphus loreus
TCGTGGAAGGCGCCGAGCCGCAGGTTCTCCTCGACGCTCATCTTCGGGAACACCTTGCGCCCTTCGGGGATGCAGGCGATGCCGCTCTGCACGACGCGGTGGGTGGCGAGCCGCGTCAGTTCGCGGCCCTCGAAGCGGATGCGGCCGCGCCGTGCCGGGGTCAGGCCGAGGATGGAGCGGATCAGCGTCGTCTTGCCGGCGCCGTTCGGGCCGAGGATGCAGGTGATGCGGCCCGGCGCGGCGCTCAGCGACACGCCGTGCAGCACGTCGGCGCCGTCGTAGGCGGTGTGCACGTCCTCGAGTTCGAGGCCGGCGGCCGAGGTCATGCCGCCGTCCCCAGATACGCCTGCTGCACCTCGGCATTCGCCGCGATCTCGCGAAAACTCCCCTCGCAGAGCTTGCGCCCGTAGTTCAGCACGATGCAGCGGTCGGTCAGGCGTTCGATCATCGTCATCTCGTGCTCGATGACGACGAGGCTCAGGCCGGGGATGCGCGCACGCACCGCGAGAATGTCGTCCATCAGCTCGCGCGTCTCCTCGTGCGTCATGCCGGCGGAGGGTTCGTCGAGCAGCAGCAGCTTGGGCGCGCTGATCAGTGCGCGGCAGATCTCGATGCGCCGGCGGTCGATCATGCTGACCGTGCCGGCGGCGTCGAACAGGCGGTCGGCGAGGGTGGGGCTGAAGCCGTGCAGCAGCTCGCGCGCTTCGTCGACGCAGGCGCGGTACTCCTCGCGCAGCCGGCCGCGCCGCAGCAGGTTGAAGGCCAGGCCGTGGTTCAGGCGCGTGTGCCTGCCGATCATCAGGTTGTCGAACACCGTCAGCGGCAGGCAGAGCCGCGAGCGCTGGAAGGTGCGCGTGATGCCGGCGCGGCAGACCGCCTGCGGCGTGGCGCCGCTGAGGTCGGTGCCGCCGAAGCTCACGCTGCCGCCGCTGGCGCGGTAGAGGCCGGTGACGACGTTGAAGAAGGTGGTCTTGCCCGAGCCGTTCGGGCCGAGCAGGCCGAGCACCTCGCCGCGCTGCACCGCGAGGTCGAGGCCGTCGAGCGCGGTCAGGCCGCCGAAGCGCATCGTCAACCCACGGGCGTGCAGCACCACCTCGGCGGCAAGGCTCATCGCCCACCCTCTCGGGCGCGAGGGAACATCGTGCGCAGCCGCCGCGGGAAGAGGCCGTCGGGCCGGAACAGCAGGATCAGCAGCACCACCAGCGCATACAGCAGGAAGCGGTACTCCTGGATGGCCTGCAACTGCTCCGGCAGGATCAGCACGATGGCCGCCGCCGGCACGATCGCCCACGGGTTGCCGATGCCGCCCAGCACGACGATGGAGACCAGGATCAGCGAATCGCCGAAGGTGAAGTTGGTCGGCGCGACGAAGCCGGTCATCATCGCGTAGAGGGCGCCTGCCGTGCCGATCAGGAAGTTGCCGATCACGAAGGCCTCGATCTTCCAGCGCCGGATGTCGATGCCGAAGGTGGCGGCCGCGGTCTCGTCGATGCGCACCGCGTCGAGCGCGAGACCGATCCAGGAGCGTTCGAGCCGGCGCGTCAGCGTGTAGGCAAAGGCCACGAGCAGCGCCGCGACGAGCAGGTAGTTCAGGTAGAACGAGAGGCTCATGCTGCCGAGCTCGATGTTCTGGTTGAAGTCGTGACCCAGCACCCGCATCGCCGGGATCTTCAGCCCCTGCGGCCCGCCCAGGGTCTCGTTGACCTCGAGGAAGCTGCGGAACAGGATGCCGAACGCGATCGTCACGAGCGCCGCGTAGTGGCCGCGCGTGCGCAGCACCGGCAGCAGCAGCACCGAGCCGACCAGCGCCGCCATCACGCCGCCGAGCGGCAGGATCAGCAGGTGCGGCAATGCGCTGTGACCGGCCAGCACCGCCGCGGTGTAGCAGCCCACGCCGAAGAACGCGGCGCCGGCGAAGTTGACGACGCCGGCATAGCCGGTCTGGATGTGCAGGCCCAGGCAGGCGACGGTGTAGATCAGCAGCGTGGTCAGCATCAGCAGCGCGAAGTGATCCTCGCGGAACACGACGGCGATGCCGATCAGCGCGAGCGTCGCCAGCGCCCGCTTCAGCCGGCCGTGCCCCGCGAACCGTTCAGACACGTTCACTGCGCTGCTCCGCGATCAGCCCGGTGGGCTTGACGGCCATCAGCACGATGACGAGGGCGAACGCGATCACGTCCTTGTAGGCGCTCATCGTGGGCAGTGCGATCACGGCGAGCGTCTGCAGCGCGGCGAACAGCAGGCCGCCCAGGATCGCGCCCCAGATGCTGCCCAGGCCGCCGATCACCGCGGCGCTGAAGCCGATGATGCCCAGCATCAGGCCGGTGCCGAAGTTGACCTCGTTGTAGTAGAGGCCGTTCATCACGCCGGCGAGCGCTGCCAGCGCCGAGCCGAGCGCGAAGGTGGCCAGCACGACGAACTCGAACGGGATGCCCATCACCTGCGCCGTCTCGCTGTCCTGCGCGACCGCGCGGATCGCCAGGCCGAGCCGGCTGCGGTGGATCAGCAGGTGCACGCTGCCGATCACCGCCACGCCGAATGCGATCAGCATCAGGCTGTCGATGCGCGCGCTGAACGGCCCCAGGCTCAGGCTGCCCTGCGGCAGCAGGCGCGGGAACGACTGCGGGTTCGAGCCGCTCGGGTAGAAGAGGCGGATGCCTTCGCGGATCACGGTGCCGGCCATCAGCGTGATGAGCAGCGTGTTGAAGGGCGGCGCCCGGCGCAGCGGCAGCACCAGGAAGCGTGCGGTCAGCGCGCCGATCGCACCCATGCTGGCCGATGCGACCAGCACCGCGCCGGCGAGCTGCAGCCAGAGCGACTGCACGCCGAGCGCGCCCAGCCCCAGCGTGGTGGCGAGCGCGGCGAATACGCCGAGCGTGAGCACGTCGCCGTGCGCGAAGTTGATGACGTCCATCACGCCGAAGAAGAGCGTGAAGCCGACGGCGACCATCGCGTAGATGATCCCGAGCATCGCCCCGTTCAGCAGGTACTGGCCGAGCGAGGAGAGTTCCATCGCGTGTGCGCGACCGCTTGCCTAGCGGCCCTTGAGCTTGCGCTTGCCCGTCGCGTATTCGCTGTCTTCCCAGGCCAGCCACTTGCCGTCCTGGACGACGTACTTGGTGGTGGTCGGGTTGATGTTCTGGCCGCGCTCGTCGAAGGTCACCTTGCCGACGATCGCGTCGTAGTCCTTCACGTCGGCGAGCGCCTCGATCAGCTTCTTGCGGTCCGGGCCGACCTTCTCGATCTTGTCCATCACCAGCGTGGCGGCGGTGTAGGCATAGGGGCCGTAGGCCTCGGGCGACTCGCCGTACTTCTGCTGCGCGTACTTCTCGAGGAAGAACTTGCCGCCGGGCAGCTTCTCGACCGGCGGGTTGTCGTACATCGCGACCACGCCTTCGGCGAGCGGCGCGCCGAGCGCGGTGACGAAGGCGTCGCCGACGATGCCCGAGGTGCCCTGGAACTGCGCCTGAATCCCGAGCTTGTCCATCTGCTTGACGAGGCGGACGGCCAAGGGCGTCAGGCCGCCGAAGAAGATGACGTCGGGCTTGAGTTCCTTGATCTTGGTCAGCTCGGCGTTGAAGTCCTGCTGGTCGGCGCCGACGCCGAAGCTCGCGACCATGGTGCCGCCGCTCTCCTTCAGGTATTGACCGAAGTACCTGAACATCGACTTGCCGTAATCGGTGGTGTCGTAGATCGAGGCCCAGGTCTTGTACTTCATCTGCTCGGTGAGGAACTTCGCGGCGACCTGGTTCTGCTTGATCAGCGTGGCGCTGACGCGGTGCATCTCCTTGTAGTCGTTGCCGTAGATGATCTCGGGCAGCACCGCCGCCCACACCACCACCGGCACGCCGAACTTGTGATAGACATCGACGGCCGCGATCGCGACCGACGAGCAGTAGTGCGGGATCACCGCGACGATGCTCTTGTCGGCCGCCGCCTTGGTCGCGACCTGCACGCCGATGTTGGGCTTGCACTCGTCGTCGAGGTTGACCAGCTCGAACGCGTACTTCGACTTCGGGTCGGCGTTGTGCAGCCGCACCGCCAGGTCGGCGGAGTCGCGCCCGCCCAGGCCGTGGGCCGAGTTGGCGCCGGTCAGCGGGCCGATGAAGGCGATCTTGACGACCTCCTTCGCGCTGGCGTCGGCCAGGCCGATGACCGCGGCGAACGCGGCGACGAGCGCGGCGATCCGCGGCATCCTGTGGTGGGTCATGTGGCTTGTCTTGTCAAGAGGTTGTGCGGACGGCGCCGCGGATCAATGCCGAGCGCCCGCAGACGAGAGGTTCAGCACCGCGACACCGGCCACGATCAGGCCGATCCCGAGCATCGCCGGCAGGTCGAGCCGCTGTTTGAACAGCAGCACGCCGGCGACGGAAATTAGCACCACCCCGGCCCCCGACCAGATCGCGTAGGCCACCCCCACCGGCACCGTTCGCAGCGCGAGCGAAAGCAGGTAGAACGAGCAGCCGTAGCCCACCACGCAGAGCAGCGAGGGCTGCCCGCGGGTGAAGCCGTCACTGGCCTTGAGTGCGGTCGTGGCCAGGGTTTCGAACACGATCGCCAGCGCGAGCTGCAGCCAGTGCATGGGCTGCCTGCGGGAGGCGAGACGGCCCGGTCAGCGGCTCAGTTCTTCAGCGACTTGGTGACTTCCGGCAGGCCGTCCTGGCCCGAGAAGGTCTTCACGCCCTTGAGCCACTTGTCGAGCACGGCCGGGTTGGACTTGAGCCAGGTCTGCGCCGCGCTGACCGGGTTGGTCTTGTCGAGAATGGCGACCATCACCTGGTTTTCCATCGCGGTGTTGAACTGCAGGTTCTTCAGCAACATGGCCACGTTGGGGCAGCGCGCTTCGTAGGTCGGGGGCACCGCGGTGAAGACCTTGGCCTCGCCGTAGTTCGGGCCGAACACCGAGTCGCCGCCTTCCAGATAGTGCATCTTCATCTGCACATTCATCGGGTGCGGCTCCCAGCCCAGGAACACGATCGGCTTGCTGGTGCGTGCGTCGCGCTGCACCTCGGCGAGCATCCCGGCCTCCGACGACTCGACCAGCTTGAAGCCCTTCACGCCGAATTCGTTCTTGTCGATCATGCGCTGGATCAGGGCGTTGCCGTCGTTCCCCGGCTCGATGCCGTAGATCTTGCCGTCGAGATCCTTCTCGAACTTGGGGATGTCGGCGAAGCTCTTCAGGCCCTTGTCGTACAGGTACGACGGCACCGCGAGCGTGTACTTGGCACCCGTCAGGTTGGGCTGGTCCAGCACCTTGATCTGCCCGGCCTTGATGAAGGGATCGATCATCGGCGTCATGCTCGGGTTCCAGTAGCCGAGGAAGACGTCGATCTGCTTGGACTTGATGCCGGCGAACGCGATCGGCACCGAGGCGATCGTCACGCTCGGCTTGTAGCCTAGCCCTTCGAGCACGACCGAGGCGAGGCCGGTGGTGGCCGCGATGTCGCTCCAGCCGACGTCGGCGAACCGGACGTTGCGGCAGCTCGCAGCTTCCTCCGCTGCAGCGCCTTGCCCGCAGGCGATCGCGGCCGTCAGGCCCATCAGTTTCCAAATCATCTTCATGGCGATAACCCTTGTGTGTGGTGGGGTCGCCGTCGAAGCGACACAGACAGACTTTTGCACGCGCGCGACACAGGACTTTGCCTGGAGCGACATGGAGTTGCCTGCCAGCGGCAGTGCCGGTGTCGCCATGGGGCGGGCCGCCCGAATCAGCGGTCAAGTTCGGCGGCGAATTGCCGATCTCACTGCCACGGACGGGTCGATTCGCCCATGCCGGTCTTTCTCGCAGTTCTCCTCAACCGTCCAGAGCGTCGCTGGACGGGCCGACGATCCCTCGATTCCCCCTCCGATGCCACTGTTCACGAACCTCAAGTTATCGCATCGGCTCGGACTCGGCTACGGCCTGGTTCTGGCCCTCTTCATTCCGATGGCGGCCGTGGCGCTGATCTCGCAGCAGCACACCACCGAGCAGATGCGCAGCGTGGTGGAAGTGGATGGCGCCCGCAGCGAAGCGGTGGTCAGGATGAACGGCCTGGCGACGGACAGCGCCCTGACGATGCGCAGCCTCGCCGTCATCTCCGACCCGCAGCAGTTGGCCAGGGAATACACCGCGTTGAAGGACACGCTTCAGCGCTATGACCAGTCCGTCACCGCGTTCGAGGCCTTGCTGGGCGGCGTGGCCGCGAACGCGCCGGAACGCGAGCAACTGGACAAGGTCAAGAAGGCGGCCGACGGCGCGCGCCGCATCATGACCCTGGCGGCGGAGAAGGCCGGTTCGAACGAACCCGACGACCTGGGACTGGCCGTGCGCATGGAGCTCAGCGTCGACCTGCCGACCTGGAACAAGGCCCAGGCCGACTGGATCCTGCAGATGCAGGCCCTGCGGAAACTGCAGATCGATTCCGGCGCGCGCAGCTTCGACGTGGCCCAACGCTCGGGCGCGGTGGCCCGCATCGCGCTGATCGGCATCGCGTTGACGGCGCTCGCCGTGGGGGTGGTCGCGGCGCTGACCGCGACGCGCAGCGTGACGGGGCGCGTCGGCATCGCCGCCCATGCCGCCAGGCGCATCGCCTCGGGCGACCTGACCGGCGCGATCGAGCCACGCGGCAATGATGAACTGGGCGAACTGCTGGTCGGGCTCGAACACATGCGCCGCCAGTTGCACACGCTGACGGGCCAGGTGCAAGCCTCCACGCAGCAGATCGGGTCGGCCAGCAGCGAGATCGCCTCCGGCAGCCGCGACCTGTCGCTGCGCACCGAGCAGGCGGCCTGCAACCTGCAGCGCACCACGGCGTCGATGGCGCGCGTGCATGAAATCGTGCAGCGCAACCTGTGCGCGACCCGAGAGGCCGACCAGGGGGTGTCGAGAACCATGACCGCCGCCGTGCGTGGTGGCGATCTCGTGGGTCAGATGGTCGACAAGATGAAGGAGCTGTCGGTGCAGTCACGCGACATCGGCGAGATCATCACCGTGATCGACGGCATCGCGGCGCGGACCAACCTGCTCGCGATCAATGCGGCCGTGGAGGCCGCGCACGCCGGCGAGCAGGGCCGCGGCTTCGCGGTGGTGGCCGAAGACGTTCGCACGCTCGCCCGGCGCAGTGCGCAGGCGGCCCGGGAAGTGCGGGGACTGATCGCGGCCTCGTCGGACAAGGTGCAGGACGGTTCGCGGCTCGTGCTGGCGGCGGGCGAGTCGATGAAGCTGATCGTGAGCGAGATCGACAGCGTGAACCGGCTGATCGGCGAGATCAGCCGCTCGGCGGCCGCGCAGGGCGAAGGCATCGATCAGGTCAACGAGGAAGTGTCGCAGCTCGATCACATGACGCAGCAGAACGTGGCGCTGGTGGAAGAGTCGGCGGCCGCGGCCGAGTCGCTGGAGAACCAGTCGCGCCATCTGCTGGACGCGGTGGGCGTGTTCCGGCTGGGCGTGTGAGAGGCCTTCAGGCCACCTTCGCCTGCAGTACCTCGGGCGCCGCCAGGTGCGCCCGGCGCACCGCGCCGCCGGCCGCGAGATGGCGGCGGCGCTCTTCGCTCGGCGGATGGCCGAACAGGTTTCGATAGGCCTTGCAGAAATGCGACGACGACTGGAAGCCGCAGGCGATGGTGATCTGCATGATCGGCAGGCTGCTGTGCATCAGCAGCTCGCGGGCGCGGCGCAGGCGCAGGTTCATGTAGTACTGCGCCGGGGCCATGCTGAAGTAGCGGTGGAAGAGCCGCTCGACCTGGCGCAGCGACAGCCGGATCGCCGCCGCCACTTCCGCCAAGGGCACGGGCTCTTCGATGTTGGCGGCCATGATTTCGGCCGCTTCGGTCAGGTGCTGGTAGCCCGGGCCGACGCACTCGGGTTGCGGGATGCGCTGCCGGTCGCTGGCGGCGCGCTGGCGGTCGACGATGAACTGCTCGGAGATCTCGGTCGCGAGCTTCGGCCCGTGCTCGGCGCTGATCAGGTGCAGCGCGAGGTCGAGCGGGGCGGTGCCGCCGGAGCAGGTGTAGCGGTCGCGGTCGATGATGAACACTTCCGGGGCGAACCTGATCCGCGGGAATTCCTCGCGGATCGCTGCCAGGTTTTCCCAGTGGATGGCGCAACGGTAGCCGTCGAGCACGCCCGCGCTCGCCAGCGCGAACGAGCCGGTGCAGAGCGCGCCCAGCGGAATGCCGCGCGCCGCGCAATGGCGCAGGAGACGGCGCGTGCGCTCATCGGTCGCCACGCGCACCTGGGTGCCGCCGCAGACGAAGACCATGTCGCATTCGTCCAGATCCTCGTCGCTGGCCGTGGGCGCCAGCGCCAGGCCGTTGCTGGCGGTCGCCATGGTGTCGTACGGCGTGACCACGCTCCAGGTGTAGAGCGTGCGCTGGCTGATGTAGTTGGCCATGCGAAAACTCTCGATCGCGTTCGCGAACGCGATCATCGAGTAGTTGCGCAACAGCACGAAGCCCAGATGGGTTGTTCCTTCGGCGAAGACTGGGGGCATGGGTACGCTGACTCGTGGGCGATGAACGAAGTAATCCGGCTGCTCTCAGCTTTCGCGCATCTCGCGAGACACGCCGAAGCTCTCGGTGAGTCGGTCCAGGATGATAGCCAGCAGCACGACGGCCAGGCCGCTCTCGAACCCTAGGCCGACGTCGAGCCGCTGGATGCTCGCCAGCACGTCGTTGCCGAGCCCGCCGGCGCCGACCATCGAGGCGATGATGACCATCGACAGCGCCATCATGATGGTCTGGTTGACGCCGGCCATCAGCGTGGGCAGCGCGATCGGCAATTGCACCTTCAGCAGCAGTTGCGCGCTGGTGCAGCCGAAGGCCTGGCCCGCCTCGACCTGCTCGGTGCTGACCTGGCGGATGCCCAGGCTGGTCAGGCGCACCACCGGCGGCATCGCGAAGATCACGGTCGCGAGAATGCCGGGCACGCGGCCGAGGCCGAAGAGCATCGCGGCGGGAATGAGGTACACGAAGGCAGGCATGGTCTGCATGAAATCGAGCAACGGCCGTACCAGCGCATTGACCCGGTCGTAGCGCGCGCAACAGATGCCGAGCGGGATGCCGAACACCAGGCTGATCAGCGTGGCCGAGAGCGTGAGCCCGAGCGTCACCATGGTCTGTGGCCAGAAGCCGGTGATGATGATCAGCAGCAGCGAGGCGGCCACGAACAGGCCGAAGCGCCAGCCGAGACGCCAGACGCCGAGCGCCACCGCGGCCGCCAGCATCAGCCAGGCGGGCACGGCGAGCAGGCCCTGTTCGATCGCGAGGGCGAACGATTCGACGCCTGCGCCGATGGTGTCGAAGACCGTGGAGCCGTTGTCCAGCAGGTATTTCACGCCGGTGTTGACCCAGCGCCCGAGCGGCAGCAGGTCGTGCGGATGGGCCAGAATCTTGTGCAGCCAGTCAAGCATGACGCGCACCTTCCGAAAGCTTGACCAGGAGGCTCTTGGGCGTGACGCAGCCCAGCATGCAGTCGGCGTCGTCGAACACGCCCACCGGTTGATTCAGGTCGAGCACCGTCCGCATCGCGTCGGGCAGGCTGGTCGCCGAGGACATGCGCGGCCCGCCGTTGAACGACGCGGCGTTGTAGCTCGTGTCGAGCAGGTCGAGCGCGGTCAGGTAGCGCGAGGTGTCGATGCCCTTGAAGAAGCGGCGGACGTAGTCGTTGGCCGGGCGGGTGATGATCTCGTGCGGCGAGCCCTCCTGCACCAGGTTGCCGCCTTCCATGATGGCGATGCGGCTGCCGATGCGCAGCGCCTCTTCGAGGTCGTGCGAGACGAAGACGACGGTGCGGCGCTGGTCGCGCTGCAGGTCGAGCATCAGGTCCTGCATCTCGGTGCGCTTGAGCGGGTCGAGCGCCGAGAAGGGCTCGTCCATCAGCAGGATGTCGGGGTCGACCGCGAGCGCCCGCGCCAGGCCGACGCGTTGCTGCATGCCTCCGGAGAGCTGCGCAGGGTACTTCTTCGCGTAGGTCTTCAGGCCCACCTGCTCGAGCGTGTCCATCACCTTGTCGCGGTACTTGCCGATCTTTCCGCCGGCGATCTCGAGGCCGAAGGCCACGTTGTCGAACACCGTGCGGTGCGGCATCAGCGCGAAGCTCTGGAAGACCATGGCCACGCGCTTGCGCCGGCACTGGATCAGCTCGACCGCCTTCATCTTCAGGACGTCCACGCCGTCGATGCAGACCGAACCGGCCGTCGGGTCGATCAGGCGGTTGATCATCCGCACCAGCGTCGACTTGCCGGAACCGGACAGGCCCATCAGCACGTAGATGTCGCCGGCGGCGACGTCGAAGCTGACCTTGTTGACGCCGACGACGTGGCCGGTGCGCTCGAACACCTCGTCCTTGGAAAGCCCTTGGGCCAGCAACTGCAAGGCGGCCGGTATATCGTTACCGAACACCTTGCAGAGATTTCGCACCGAGATCTTCGCTTCTGTCATTCTCGCTCTCCGATGAACTGTCATGCGGCTGCCGTCGAGTCGAGCAAGCGATGTGCCGCCAATTGGTGCGACTCAGAGCTGCCTTTCAAACACGCCGAACCCTTGATTCGGTGATGTACCGAATCCCCTTCCTTCGTCCAACACCGCACCCGCGCCGCACCCGCGCCGCACCGGGTCGAGCCGGCGCGTACCGCCGTTCCCTTGTCAACGATCCAGAATCACCTCGCCGAGGGGCCGGCTGCAGCACGGCAGGATCCAGCCCTGGTCGATCTCCCGCTGGCGAATTCCGCCGGCGTGCATCATGTCGACGGCGCCCGACAGCTTTTTCGTCTTGCAGGTGCCACAGAGGCCGCTGCTGCAGGACGACGGCAAGCGGAGTCCGGCCGCCGCTGCCGCCTGCAGGATGGTCTGATCGGAACGGCAAGAGAATTCCGTGCCCGTCTTCTCCAGCCGGATCCGAAACCCCTCGGTGTCGGCCTGCACTTCGGGCACGGCCGGTGCGAACGGCTCGGCATCGAACGCGAAGCTCTCTTCCCGGTAGCGCCGCATGTCGTAGCCGGCCCCGCCGAGCAGTTCGCGCACCGCGGCCATGAACGGCGCCGGGCCGCAGGTGTAGGTGTCGCGCGCCAGCAGGTCGGGGACCAGGCGCGCCAGCAAGGCGGCATCGAGCCGTCCGAGATGACCGTCGTAGGGGCTGTCCAGGGGCCGCCGCTCGCAGACCACGGCGACTCGCAGTGCCGGCATCCGGCGCGCCATCAGCGCCAGGTCGTCGGCGAACAGCACGTCGGAGGGGCTGCGCGCGCAGTGCACGAACAGCACGTCGGCAGCGCTCGCCAGGTCGTGCAGGGCGCGCGTCATCGACATCAGCGGCGTGACCCCGCTGCCGCCCGAGAGGAACAGGTAGCGCTCGGCCGGCGCCGCGAAGCAGGTGAAGCCGCCGGACGGCCCCAGCGCCGCCAGCGTGTCGCCGGCCTGCAGGTGGTCGTGCAGCCAGTTCGAGACCTGGCCGCCCGGGACGCGCTTGACGGTGATCGACGCCAGGTCCGGCCGCGTCGGGCTGGACGAGAGCGTGTAGCAGCGGTTGACCGTCTCGCCGTCGATCGGCAGCTCCAGCGTCACGAACTGGCCGGGCAGGTAGCGGAAGTTGCGCCCGCCCGGGGCGGCGAAGACGAAGGTCTTGACGTCGTGCGTCTCCACGCACACCTGCACGCACTGCAGCGGCGCGTCGTCTTCGTCGGCCGACCAGACCGCTGGCAGCGCGCCGGTGAAGCTCCTCATGGTTCGCGGCTGAGCGCGCCCAGGCGCTCAACGTACCAGCTACAGAATTTCTCGACCAGCTCTTCGGTGTAGGGCGAATAGGGGCCGGGCTCGTAGGCGCCGGTCGCGATGCCGATCTGCGATTCCTCGACCAGGCGCCGGTCCTGGTCGTTGGTGGCGTTCCAGACCGCGGTCAGGTTCTCGACCGTGTAGTCGACGCCTTCGACCGCGTCCTTGTGCACGCACCAGGTGGTTCGCACCAGGGTCTTGCCGGGAGCCACCGGCAGCGCCGAGAAGGTCACGACGTGGTCGCTCATGAAGTGATGCCAGGAGTTCGGCTGGGTCCAGAACGACAGGCCGCCGAGCGTCGGCTCCTTGAAGTCGCCGAGCAGCTTCCTGCAGGCCACCTGGGCATTCATCGTCTGCGACTCGCCGGCCCGGTCGAGCGGCAGGCGCTGGGTGCGAAACCCGGTGACGCGCGAGTCCAGCGTGTCGATCTCGGCCGACGGCAGGCCCATCGCTTCCCAGCGTGCGTGGTTGACCGCCATCACGTCGCGAAAGCGCGCCAGCCCTTCGGCGTTGTGGGCATCGGGCTGGTAGCCGAAGCCGTATTCGTAGAGCGAGACGGTCAGCTCCGGATGGTTGGCCACGCAGTGATAGCACTCGCGGTTGTTCTCCATCGTCAGCTTCCAGTTGCAGGCCTCGATGAGGTCGACCTGCGCCGCGACCTTGC
>CAMQQG010000123.1:0-12714 GCA_947034895.1 Rhytidiadelphus loreus
CGAGTTGCGCGAACAGGCGGTGCTCGCCGAAGCGGGCGGTGGGCACCTTCATGAACTGGTAGACCTTGACCGTCTTGCCGCGGCCGTGGGCGCGCAGGGCCAGCCCGAACGCCGCGGTGCTTTTGCCCTTGCCGGTGCCGGTGTGGACGATGACCAGGCCGCGGCGTTCGCCTTGCGGTTTGGGCACGTCGCGCAACAGGGGTGGGGCTTCGATGTCCATGGTCAGGGACGGAACAAAGCCGCGATGGCGACCGGGTTCGAAGGGAAGTAGAGGTGCATGAACGTGGCGAGCAAGCGGCCGTCCCGCAACACGCTTTCGGGCTTGCCGTGGTGCCGCTGCGCCCGGGTGTGGGCGGCGGGCGTCGCGGGGCTTTCCATCCGGCCGTGGTGAAAGGTGTGGCCGCGCAGTTCACCCTCCGGCAGCAGCACGCTGTGCATGCCGAGGTTGACCAGGCGCTTTTCCATCACGCCGATGCCGGGGAGCAGACCGAACATCGGCGCGCTGCGGCCTTCGCCGTCGGTCATCGTCTGCAGCAACGACAGCATGCCGCCGCATTCCGCGAGCAGGGGCCGGCCGGCAGCGTGGTGGGCGCGGATCGACTCGCGGGAGCGCGCGCTGGCGGCGAGGCGGTCGAGGTGCAGTTCCGGGTAGCCGCCCGGAAGGTAGAGCGCATCGGCATCCGCCGGGACGGCGTCGTCGGCGAGCGGCGAGAAGAACGTCAAACTGGCGCCGAGCGCACGCAAGGTGTCGAGGTTGGCCGCGTACAGGAACGAGAAGGCGGCATCCCGCGCGATGGCGATCCGCACGCCTTCCAGCAGACGAGGCACCGACTCGGCCGGTGGCGCGGCGAAGCGCACCGGTGCCGGCAAGGGCAGCGCCGACCCCTGGCCCAGCGCTTCGGCGGCCAACGCGACGCGGGCGCCGAGGTCGGCGACTTCATCGGCCTGCACCAGCCCCAGATGCCGCGACGGCAAGGCCAGCGCCGGCTCCCGCGGCAGCGCGCCGTACCAGGCGAGGCCGGGCGGCAGGCTCTCGCGCAGCATCTCGGCGTGGCCGGCACTGCCGACCCGATTCGCCAGCACGCCGGCCATTCGCAGCCCGGGGCGGTAGGTGGCCAGGCCGTGGGCCAGCGCGCCGAAAGTCTGGGCCATCGCCGAGGCGTCGATCACCGCGAGGACCGGCAGGTCGAACTGCAGCGCCAGATCGGCGCTCGACGGCGTGCCGTCGTGCAGGCCCATCACGCCTTCGACGAGGATCACGTCCGCCTCGCAGGCAGCGCGGTGCAGCAGCCCGGCGCAGTGCGCGGCGCCGCCCATCCACAGGTCGAGCTGCTGCACCGGCGCCCCGCTGGCGCGTTCGAGCACCATCGGGTCGAGAAAGTCGGGGCCGGTCTTGAACACCCGCACGCGCTGGCCTCGGCTGCGATGCCAGTGCGCCAGCGCGGCGGTGACCGTGGTCTTGCCCTGGCCCGAGGCCGGCGCGGCGACCAACATCGCCGGGCACAGGGCGTCTGCGGTCGCAGCGTTCCTGGGCAGGTCGCGCAGGTTCACTCGCGCGCCTTCGCGTCGACCTTCATTGCCGGTTCGCAGCCGACCTCTCTCCGCACCACCATGCACCGTCTCTCCCGTTGCGAACTCGGACATGTACGCGGCGGAAAAATTGCGGAGTCGGGCGGCCAAGCGCGCAGGCGCAGCCACCCGGCCCGCATCGCCCTCCGCAATGCCAGCGCCTTGACACACCAGGCCGGTATCCGGGCTCACGAGTGCCGGGCGTTCTCTTGGCGAGATCGCCCGGAAGCCGGCGGCGCCTTCCCAGGTGAAACACCCAGTGGCTGCGTTGCCGTCGACTCCTCGCTGACCGTTGCGGGGGCAGCGCCGGACTTGTCTCGACCGCAAAGGTCTTGACGCACCGGCTTCCCGTTGAACCCGGCCTTCGTGCGAAGGCCGGGCACCTGATGGTTGCGGACGAGTCTAGCAGCGTCGGCGCAGCAGGTAGGTGTCCATGATCCAGCCATGGGCCTCGCGGGCGGCCTCGCGCCGGGTCCAGAGCGACGGGGCCACCTCGGCCAGCGGGCCATTCGCGAGCAACTGCTGCGGCATGCCGAGGTAGGCGCCCCACCAGATGTAGACGCCAGCCGGATCCAGTTGCCGGAAGGCACCGTCGCCGTCGAGCATCACGGCCACCGTGTCGGCCGACGCTGGCCAGCCGAGGCTGCGCAAGCGCCGGCCGGTGGTGATCGTGACCGGGCCGTTGATCTCGTTGAGCGGAATGGCATGCGCGGCAGTCAAGGCCTGCACCGCGGTGATCCCCGGCACGACGCTCACCCGCAGCGCCAGCCGCGCCGCCAGCCGGTCGGCGATGCGCAGGCTGCTGTCGTAGAGCGAAGGGTCGCCCCAGACCAGCAGCGCCAGGCGACCGCCCTGCGGCAGGTGGCTGCCGATGGCGGCGAACCAGGCGTCGGCAATCGCGTCGTGCCAGCGGTTGACCGCGCCTTCGTAGTCGGCATCGCCCGCGTCGCGGCGCGGCATGTCGAAGTGCACGATGCGGGTCGCGGCACGGGTGACGACTGCCGCGCAGATCGCCTCACGCAGCTCGGCCAGGTCGGCCTTGCGTTCGTCGGTGCCGCGGCCCTTGCGCGGGATCAGGATCACGTCGGCGGCATTCAGCGCGGCGATGCCCTGGCGCGTCAGGTGATCGGGATTCCCGGTGCCGATGCCGACCAGCGCCAGCTCGATCACGCGTCGCCGCCTTCGGGAAAGCGCGGCTGCGTGCCGACCGGGCGATAGCGGCGGTCATAGTCGCCCGCATAGAGCCGGCTGGTCGCGAAGTCGTCGGCGCCCAGGGTCTTGCCGACCAGGATCAGCGCGGTCCGGTCCATGCCCTCGCCGACCGCCGCCTCGATGGTCGCGAGCGTGCCGCGCACGACGCGCTCGTCGGGCCAACTCGCCCGCCAGACGATCGCGACCTGACCTTCCGGCCCGTAATGCGGCAGCAGTTCGGCGACGACGCGCGCCAGCACCTGCACCGACAAGTGGATCGCCAGCACCGCCCCCGTCGCGGCGAACGCGGCCAGCGTTTCGCCCTCGGGCATGGCCGAGGCGCGGCCCGAGGTGCGGGTCAGCACCACCGTTTGCGCCAGGCCCGGCAAGGTCAGCTCCTGCTGCAACGCCGCCGCGGCCGCCGCGAACGACGGCACGCCCGGCGTCACGGTGAACGGGATACCGGCCGCACGCAGCCGGCGGAGCTGCTCGCCCATCGCCGACCACACCGACAGGTCGCCCGAATGCAGGCGGGCGACGTCCTGGTTCGCCGCATCGGCGCGGGCGATTTCGCCGACGATCTCGTCGAGCGACAGCGGCGCCGTGTTGACGATCCTCGCCCCGGGCGGGCAGAACGCGAGCACGCCCTCGGGCACCAGCGAGCCGGCATAGAGGCAGACGGGGCAGGCGGCGATCAGGTCGCGGCCGCGCAAAGTCAGCAGGTCGGGGGCGCCGGGGCCGGCGCCGATGAAATGAACCGTCATGGCGGGGGATCCTGAATGTCCTGGGTGTCCTGTGCGGCATGACCGGCCGCAGGCACCGTCACGCACCATTGCTGAATGGGCCGCGCCGGCAGCCAGCCGCGCAGGCGCCCGAGCGGTGCGGCATGCGCGAGTTCGATGCGCGTCAGCTCGCCGCCGTGGGCGGCATGCAGGTCGAGCAGCAGGGCCTCGGTGTCGAGCGTGACGGCGTTGACGACCAGCCGGCTGCCGGGCGCGACGCTGCGCAGCGCGGCGAACAGCTCGCGGTCGAAACCACCGCCGACGAAGACCGCCGCCGGCGGCCGCAGACCGCCGAGCACGTCGCGTGCAGTGCCTTCGACCACGGTCAGCCGGTCGGCGACACCGAAGCGGCCTGCGTTCGTGCGAACCTGGTCGGCGCGCGAGGCCTGGCGTTCGACCGCCGTCGCGCGGCCGCCCGCCAGGCACCATTCGACCGACACCGACCCCGAGCCCGCGCCGAGGTCCCACAGATGCGCCCCGGGCCGCGGCGCGAGTGCCGCGATCGTCAACGCGCGCACCTGCGATTTGGTGATCTGGCCGTCGTGCGCGAAGCCGGCATCGGGCAGGCCGGCGCTGACCGGCAGGCCCGGCGCACCCGCGACATCGACGGCGACCGCAACCGGCGACACCACCTCGGTCAGATCGAAGCCCGCCGCGGTGGTCGTGCGGATGCGTTCCCGGGTGCCGCCGAGCGCCTCCATCACCCAGAGCGTCGACGCGCCGAAGCCTCGGGCCTGCAGCCAGGCCGCGAAGTCGCCCGCCGCCGGCCCGGCGTGCAGCAGGCAGACGAGCCGCGAACCCGAATGCAGGTGGGGCAAGGCGCTGGCGAACGGCGCCGCATGCAGGCCGAGGCCATGCACCGCCTCGAGCCGCCAGCCCAGCCGCGCCGCCGCCAGCGAGAACGTGGACGCCGCCGGCGCCACCCGCCACTCGGAAGCCGGCAGGTGCTCGGCCAGCACACCGCCGACGCCGAACCAGAACGGGTCGCCGGAGGCCAGCACCACCACTCGCCGCCCGCGCGCCTCGAGCACCGGCGACACGTCGAACGGCAGCGGCCAGGCCCGGCCGCGCGCGCCGGCGGCCGCGAGCCGGAGGTGGCGCGCCCCGCCGAAGATCAGTTCCGCGGCGGCGAGCGCATCGCGGCTCGCAGCGGACAATCCGGCGACTCCGTCCTCGCCGATGCCGATGATGTCCAGCCAGCGATCAGCCATGCCCCGCCTCCTGCTGCTCGGCGGCACCACCGAGGCCAGCCAGTTGGCGCGGGCCCTGGCCGAGGCGGGCGTCGATGCGGTGTTCTCGTACGCCGGTCGCACGCACTCGCTGCTGCCTCAGCCGCTGCCGACACGCGTCGGCGGCTTTGGCGGCATCCCCGGGTTGACGGGCTGGCTGCACGAACACGGCATCACGCACGTTGTCGACGCGACCCATCCGTTCGCGGCGCAGATGAGCGCCCATGCGGTCGCGGCCTGCGCGGCGACCGGCGTTCTCCTGATCGCGCTCGAAAGACCGCCGTGGCAGCCGCAGCCCGGTGACGACTGGCGCACCGTGCCGGACATCGAGGCCGCGGTCTCGGCCCTGCCGGCGACACCGGCACGCGTCTTCCTGGCGATCGGTCGCCAGCATCTGGCGCCGTTCGCCCGTCAGCCTCAGCACCACTACCTGCTGCGGCTCGTCGACGCAGGCGCCTACCCGCCCTTGCCGCAGGCGACGGTGGTCGTCGCCCGCGGCCCGTTCAGCGTCGAAAGCGACATCGCCTTGTTGCGCCTGCATGCCATCACGCACCTCGTGGCCAAGAACTCGGGCGGCATCGGCGCGGTCGCCAAGATCGAGGCGGCGCGGGCGCTCGGCCTGCCGGTGACCCTGATCGACCGGCCCGCCCTGCCCGCTCGCGCTTGCGTGGCGTCTGTGAGCGGGGTGATGGCATGGCTCACGGCTCATGGTCTCGATCGAGCGCGATGATTTTTTCGGTCGTGGGCATTCTGACGGTCGGGATAGAAGTTAAATGCGCAGAGTGGATCAGGTTCCGGCGGCCAATCCGGCGGTTTCCAATCGGGCTCGTTCCGCCTTCCATCCTACCCACGTTTGTGCAAGCCCCTGCGTGCGGTCTGCTCGTGCCGCCCGCGGCCACTGGGATGAAACTGCGTTCATAGCCAGCCGCCGGCTTGCTGCCGCCATCGTTCACCGGTAGACTCCATTCAGCCTACAAGTACACGATAAAATTCGATGACTTCCGCCCCATCCACTCGTATCAGAGCAGCAGTCAAGCCCGCGGTGAAGCGCCAGCGACACGTCGCCATTTCGCAGCGGGCGGTGTTGCCCCCCGAGAAGCAGCCGCGCCGCCCAATCTTCGGCCAGGATCCGCGCATCCCGCAAGACACGCTCGAACACTATGTTTCAGACTTTCGCAATGCCCCGACCCTGACCCGAATCGAAGCCGAGCGCGCCGGAGTTTCCGGTGGCCTGGTCAAGGAGATGGCGAAGTCGATGGGATTGACGAACCTGCGGATGTTCGAGGTCATCGGTGTGCCGAAGGCCACGGCCGAGAAGAGAGCGGCGAGCAAGACGGCCGTCGACGGTGTGCCCGGCCACGCGGCACTCGGCCTGGTGCGCTTGCTGGGCATCGCCAAGGGCATGGCCGAGCACAGCGATGCGGCCGAGGCGGCGAATTTCGACAGCGCGAAATGGCTCGGCGAGTGGATCGAGCGCCCACAGCCCGCGCTCGGCGGCCGCAAGCCCGCAGAGATGCTGGACACCCCCACCGGCGTCGCGACCGTCTGCAAACTTCTGGGCGCCATCGAGAGCGGCGTCTACTTGTGACACTGTGGCGGATCGCCGCGGTCACCCGCGCCTACGCCGCCGACGACCTCTCCGGAAGCGGTGCCGGCATCTCGCCGGGGCGCTGGAACAGCGAGGGCTCGAAGGTCGTCTACTGTGCCACCACCCGGGCCCTGGCCGTTCTCGAAACCGCGGCTCACCTCGACGACCACGGCTTTCCGTTGAACCGGTTCCTCGTGGCCATCGACATGCCCGGCGATGTCTGGCGCCGGCGCGACATCATGGACCTCGAATCGCTCGACCCCCAATGGTCGGCGATTCCTGCCGGACTCGCGAGCGTCGACCTCGGGACCCGCTGGCTGCGCCGGCGCAACGCAGCCTTGCTCGAATTCCCTTCCGTCATCGTGCCGGAAGAGAACATCGTTCTCGTCAACCCGGACCATCCCGACGCTTCGAAGATCTCTTCGCGCGTCGTGCGCAAGTTCGAGTACGACACGCTGTTCCGCCGCTGATTCCTGCCGACCCGCGCCTGCGGTGACAGGTCGAGCGTCCGCACTAAGCCGCCGCCCTCATCATCGGCGCCACCTCCCGAACCCCCCGGTCGCTGCCCGCCTGCTCCGCCGCCACCCCCCAGCCGAAGAACGCGACCACCTCGTCGCGGCGCCGAAGGGTGTCGGCCATGCCGAGCGCCATCAGCTCCTGGGTGTAGGCGGACTCGAACAGCAGGTAGCTCGCGAGCGAGGCGCCGCGGGCGTCTTCGCCTCGTCCGTGGACGCCCATCGCGCGCAGCATCGTGCGGATCGGCAGCGGCAGTTCGCCCAGGTGCCGGGCGGCGATGTCGTCCAGGCGCTGGCTCGGCGAGATCACCAGCACCTCGATCGGGCGCAAGGTCGAGACCGCGCGCGCTTGCGGCGTCAACAGCGCCAGCGTGCTGTTGACGCGCTGCAGGCGTTCGACGTCGACCGCCAGGGCGTCCAGAAAGATGCTCGACAGCGCATGGCCGGCGATCTGCGCCAGGTTCGGGTACTCGCTGCTGCCGGCCCGCTGGCCGGGCGGCTCCTGCACGCGGCCGGCGCCGACGACGAGGATGCGCTCGGCGCCCATGTGCACCGCCGGTGAGATCGGCGCCGCCTGACGCATCGAGCCGTCGCCGCAGTATTCGGTGTGGCTGCCGATGTCGAGCGCGACCGCCGGGAACGCGAACGGGATCGCCGACGACGCGAGCAGGTGCGGCACCGTCACCTGCGTGTGCACCGCGATGCGCAGCGAGCGCGTCCACGGCACGAAGTCGGCCACCGTGTCGTAGAACGTCACATGCAGGCCGGAGCCGTAGCCGGAGGCGGTCACCGCCAGGCCCCGCAAGTGACCTTCGCGTTTCATCTGCTGCACGCGGTCGGTGCTGATCATGCGTTCGAGCAGCGACTGCAGCGGCGAGTTGTCGAGCAGCGACCGCGGACGCGCCCGCCGCCAGCGCGCGATCGCCCGGCCGATGGAGACCATCGCCAGCCAGCGCGCACCGGTGCCGATCACGCCGAACGAGTCGGCGCGGTACACCTGGTCGGCAGAGAAATTTTTCCAGACCTCGACCAGGCAGGCGACGGCGACATCGAAATCATCGGCACGGCAGGCCAGCGCCGCCGCGTTGATCGCGCCCGCCGACGTGCCGGCGATCACCGGGAACGGATTCGGCCCCTGCCCCTGACCGCATTCGCGGCGGATCAGCGCGATCGCCTCGAGCACGCCCGCCTGGTAGGCCGCGCGGGCACCGCCGCCAGTGAGGATCAGCCCGGTGACGGGAATGGCAGCGCTCATGACCGGATATCGGCCCGTGCGGCGCGGACTGAAGCCCTTGCCGACGCGTGTTGCGATCCGGTCCCCAAGCGCTCATTCGACCGATCGGGGCGAATAGACGAAACGCCCGACCCGGCGGGTCGCCGAGTTGCCGACGATCACGACGGTCCGCATGTCGGCCATCTCGGGCTGCGCCTCGGCGAGCGTGACGGTTCGAAGGTGCTCCTCGGGCGTGCTCACGGCACGGGCGAAGGTCGTCAGCCGATCCGGGCCGCAGAGGGCACGCAGCAGGTCCAGGATGCGGCCGAAGGTGTCCGGTCGACTGGCCGAGCGCGGGTTGTAGAACGCGATCGCGAAATCGGCGGCGGCCGCGGCACGCACCCTGGCCTCGATCAGCGCCAGCGGCTTCAGGTTGTCGCTCAGGTTGATCGCGCAAAAGTCATGGCCGAGCGGTGCCCCGGCCCGGGCGGCAGCGGCCAGCATGGCGGTGATGCCGGGCAGCACGCGGATGTCGAGCTGCTGCCAGTCGGGCCGGCCTTCGAGCGCCTCGAACACCGCCGCGGCCATCGCGAACACGCCCGGGTCGCCCGACGAGACCAGCACCGCCCGGCGCCCCCCGGCGGCCATCGCCAACGCGGCGCGGGCGCGGGCCATTTCCTCGCGGTTGTCCGAAGGGTGCAGCGCCAAGCCGGGCCGCGGCGCGATGCGGGCGACGTAGGGGAAGTAGCCGAGCACGTCGGTCGCGGCCGCCAGCGCCATCGTCACCTCGGGCGTGACCATCGCCAGGTCACCGGGGCCGAGGCCGGCGATGCAGAGCGACCCGCGACTCACTCCCTCCCTCACTGCCTCACCCCTGCACCTCGGGACGCCGGCCTTGCCCGTGAACGAGCACGATGGCGAAGTAGGGGCAGTCGGTGCCGTCGACCTGCGCCAGCGGCACGACCCGCTGCCTCGGCATCGTGCCCCGCTCGACCAGCCAGGCGGCCTCCAGCCGCCCGGCGCTTTCGAGCGCGCGGCGCACCCGGGGCAGGTTGCGGCCGGTCTTCATGATCACGAGCGCGTCGGCCGACCGCATGTGGCGCAGCAGTTCGGCTTCGGGCAGGGTGCCCATCAAGACGACCATCACGTCGTCGCCCCAGGTCATCGGCACGCCGGTCACCGACCAGCAGCCGACCATCCCGGGCATGCCGGGAATCACTTCCACCTCGGCCCGCCCCTGCAGCCGGGTGTGCAGGTGCATGAACGAGCCGTAGAAGAACGGGTCGCCTTCGCAGAGCACCAGCACGTCCCGGGTGCGCGCCAGGTGGGCGAGGCGGTCCGCCCAGCCGTCGTAGAACATCGACAGGCAGGCCTTGTAGTCGGCGCCGTCGAACGGCAGTTCGGTCGTCATCGGGTACTCCATCGGGTACTCGACCGCGCCCGGCGCCAACAGGCCTTCGACGATGCGACGCGCCTGCCCGGGCTGGCCGCGCTTGCGGAAGTAGGCGACGTGGCCGGCAGCCCGGATCGCGCGGTCGGCGCGCACGCTCATCAGGTCGGGGTCGCCCGGGCCGAGGCCGGCGCAGACGATGCGGCCCATCAGATCTCGTTGCGCTGCGCCAGCGCATTGACCGCGGCGACGGTGATCGCCGACCCGCCCAGCCGGCCCTGCACCACGATCGCCGGCACCGGCGGGTCGGCCAGCAGCGCCGCCTTCGATTCGGCGGCGCCGATGAAGCCGACCGGGCAGCCGATGATCGCGGCTGGCCTCGGGCAGGCCGGGTCCTGCAGCATGTTCAGCAGGTGAAAGAGGGCAGTCGGCGCATTGCCGATCGCGACCACCGCGCCAGCCAGATGCGGCCGCCAGAGTTCGAGCGCGGCGGCACTGCGGGTCGTTCCCAGCGCGCGGGCCAGCGCCGGCACCGACGGGTCGTGCAGCGTGCACAACACCCGGTTGTCGGCCGGCAGCCGCGACCGGGTGATGCCCTCGCTGACCATGCGCGCATCGCAGAGCACCGGCGCACCGGCCTCCAGCGCCGCGCGCGCGGCGTCCACCGCGTCGGGCGTGAAGCGGATGTGCGCCGCCAGGCCGACCATGCCGGCGGCGTGAATCATGCGGACCGCGACGAGCTCTTCGGCGGGCGTGAAGGCAGCGAGGTCGGCCTCGGCACGAATGATCGCGAACGAGGCACGGTAGATCGCCGCACCGTCGGTCTCGAAACGGTGGCGCATCGGCGGCGCGCGCCGCGTGGCAGTCAGTGCAATCGCTTCAGTCATTTCCCGTGGCGCGTGTCGTGCCGATCAGCCTCTGGAATCCGGGGCTGCGGGACGACCGGACGGCGACGAATGGACGCTGTGCGAACTGACGGCGGCCACCCGGCCCGCATCGCCCTCCGCAACGCCAGCTCGAACGCACCAGGCCGGTATCCGGGCTCACGAGTGCCGGGTGCCCGCCTGAGAGGCTGCCCCGAAGCCTGCGGCGCCTTCCCAGGTGAATCACCCAGTGGCTGCATTGCCGCCTGCTGCTCGTCGACCGTTGCGGGGGCAGCGCCGGCTTGGTCTCGACCCGAAGTTCTCGACGCACCGGCTTCCCGTTTAACCCGCCCTTCGTGCGAAGTTCGGGCACCTGCTGCTGCGGGCGAGTCTAGCAGCGTGGTCTGGACAGCCGCTGCACGACCCGGTCGATCGTCTGCGCTGCGATCCCCGGCAGGGCTCGGTGGTGCTGGCAGAAATCGAGTGCGGCATCGGCAAGCGCAGCCGCAAGGATCACAAACGGCAGGTGTTCAGCGCGGCGTTGGCCGGCTTCGCGGTGCTGCCGTTCGACGAACCGGCAGCGTGTGACCACGGCCTGCTGCGCGCCGAGCTGGAAACCAGCGGCCGCCTGATCGGCCCCCACGACCTGATGATCGCCGCCCATGCCCGTTCTCGCCGGCTGACCGTGGTCACGGACCACAGCGACGAGTTCGGTCGGGTGAGCGGCCTGAACCTGGAAAACCGGCTGCGGCGGCCACCGGCCTGAGCGCCCGAGAATCGCAGCCTCTGGCGGAACCGATGCGGCCGGCGACGCCGTCACCGCGGTCGCTTCGAACGCCGATCGACCTGCGACGAGACGGGCCGGCAGATCGCCGCACCGTCGGTGTCAGACCGATGGCGCATCCACGGCGTGCGTGAGGTGAAAGAGGGCCGCCTCGGGCGACAGCGCCAGAAGGTCGGGCGGCGATGAAGCCCGGCCATGGCGGACCAGGTCGAAGCCGCCGGGGGTGGCGACGAGGGTGGTGGCATCCGCAGCATGGGCACAGCCCTTGGCGCATCCGGAGACGTGCAGCCGTTCGCCGGGTGCGAGGTGCGCCGAGAGGGCCCGCGCCAGCGGCCGCGTCGGCGCGATCCCCTGCAGGCAGCTCGGTGCGCCGCCGCATGCCACGACGCGCAGCAACGGGTCGTCTGGGCGATGGATCAGCCCGGCCAGCTCGGGCGCACGGGTCAGGCCCTCGATCAGCAGCATGCGCCACGGCGTGATCCGCAGGGCGCCGAGCGCCGCCAGCTCGGCAAGCGTCGCGGCGCCCAGTTGACCGAATTCGACGCCGGCGAGCCAGCCCTGCGCCACCGGCCCGACCCGGGGCGGCGGCGCGTCGGAAGGCCATGCCGTCAGGGGCCCGACAGGGCGAGGCTGCGGCCCGCCGCCGACCAGCCAGCGGGCCAGCGCCATTGCGCAGGCCGCCGCCTCGGCGGCCTGCACCTGGGCGCCGATCGCCAGACCGTCGGCCCGCACGATCAGGCCGCCGGTGCCGCGCTCGATGCGGATGTTGGCCGGCGTCGACCGCAGGACCGCCGCCTCGCCGCCATCGAGTGCGATGCCGAACTTGGGGCCCAGGGCCGGCGCATCGGCCCCTGTCAGCGCCTCGGCCAGCGCCTGGGCGAGTTCGAGCGTGCCGTCGCCGTCGACCCAGAACGGCGTGACGACGAGGTTGCGCCGCGCCTCCGCCTCGGGGTCGTCGTCGAGCAGACCCAGCTCGCCCAGGCCGTCGATCAACGCCGGCAGCGCGTCCTCGCGGATGCCGCGCAACTGCAGGTTCGCCCGGCCCGTCAGGTCGATCAGGCCGTTGCCGTGGCGCCCGGCCAGCGCGGCGACGCCCGCCGCCTGCACGCGCGTCAGCCGCCCCGCCTGCGGGCGCACGCGCACCAGCCAGCCATCGCCCGCGCGCATCGGGCGCCAGGCGCCGGGGCACCAGCCCTGGACCCTCGGCCGGTTCATCGCCGCACGGGCAGGCTGCACGCGTCGATCAGTCCGAGCGGGCCCGTGGCGCCGCTGCCACCCTGGCCGCGATGGCCTGCCCGAGCTCGGTGGTCGAGGCCGCACCGCCCAGGTCGCGGGTCCGCGGCCCTTCGGCCAGCACCGCCTCGATCGCGGCGACGATCGCGTCGTGCGCGGCCCGGCCCGCGCCCTGGCCCTGGGTCAGGAAGTCGAGCATCAGCGCGCCCGACCAGATCATCGCGATCGGGTTGGCGATGTTCTGGCCGAAGATGTCGGGCGCCGAGCCGTGCACCGGCTCGAACAGCGACGGAAAGCGGCGCTCCGGGTTCAGGTTCGCCGACGGTGCCAGGCCGATCGTGCCGGTGGTCGCGGGGC
>CAMQQG010000124.1:0-17311 GCA_947034895.1 Rhytidiadelphus loreus
CAACCACATCAGCGCGAAGACATTCACCGCGTACGTTTCTTCCATCTGCTTCGTCGTCAGGTCGGCGATCTTCTCCACCGCATGCTGTTTGCCCGCTACGCACGCCAGAATGTCCAGCCCGCCTAACTCTTTGGCCGCATCCTTCACCAGCTTCCGCGCAAAGTCCTCATCGCTCAGATCGCCAGGAAGTGCTATAGCCTTGCGTCCCTCAGCCTGAATGAGCGCAATCACCTCGCGCGCGTCGTTTTCTTCGCTTGGCAAATAGTTAATGGCGACATCTGCACCTTCGCGCGCGAACGCAATCGCCGCCGCGCGCCCGATGCCACTATCACCGCCCGTAACCAGCGCGCGCCGTTCGCGCAGCCGGCCGCTGCCGTGGTAGCTCGTCTCGCCGTGGTCGGCCTTCGGCGACATCTTCGCGTCCGACCCCGGTACGCTCTGTGTCTGCTTCTTGAACTTCGGCACAGGATATTGCTTGGTCGGGTCCTGCATGGTGTAAAGGTCTTCGGTCTCCAGCGTCAATACGCTCATCGCATCTCCTCATCCGCAGCTTGCGGTCTATGGGTTAAGATGCCGCGACACAGCTTTGCGTGGGTTATGCCTGCGCGCCCTGCGCTGCGGAAGGGTTGTCTGCCACCTCATGGCCAGGCTCCCTCCTGGCCACCTCTACCAGCGTCGAATAGAACGTAGCCCCGCCGCCGATGTCGGTAAGCCGCTGGCTCGTGAGCGCGTTGACATTCTTTCCATCGCGCGCCAGCTTCTGCCAATCCAGCCGGGCCGCAACAACACCCTGCGCCACCTTCGCGTGGAGCTCCGCGGTCAACGTAATTCGCCCGCGCGCATTCCACACGCTCACCGAATCGCCTGCGGCAATGCCCCGCGCCTCAGCATCCTCCGCGTGCATCTCCAGCACGCCCTCGGTCTTGCGCTCCATCTGCTGATGTCCTGCAAGGTTCGCAAACGTCGTGTTCATATAGTTGTCCGCCTTGCGCGGCAGAAACTCCAGCGGATACTCCGCACACTTCCCGCGCGACTCCTGCGGCGCCCGCCACATCGGCACCGGCGTCAGCTCTCCCCGCCCACTCGGCGTCTTGAACCACGCAGCCGTACTGAATGGCAATGCCTCGCCACGGTCATTCACCGGCAGCGACAACGGAACATGCCCCTCGCGCTCCAGCCGCTCCTTCGTCACACCCGCAAAAAACGGATGTTCCGTCGCCAGCGCCTGCGCGATCAAAGCATCTTCGTCGTCCGCAAATGCCGCGTCATCGGGATACATTCTGCGCCCCAGCTCCGCGAACAGCCACACATTGCTGCGCGCCTCACCCAGGGGCGCAATCGCCTGCTCCGAGATCTGCGCCAGCAGATGCCCGTACGCTCCCATCAGATCCTTGGCTTCAAGGAACGTCGTCGCCGGCAGCACCACGTCGGCGTAGTCCGTCGTATCGGTAAAGAACTGCTCATGCACCACTGTGAACAGGTCATGCCGCCGCAAGCCGGCCAGCACCCTTTCAGAGTCAGGCGCCACCGCCGCGGCGTTGCAGTTGTATACAAACAGCGCCTTCACCGGGATGACCTGTGGCTGTGTAAGCATGTCACCCAGCGCATTCATATTCACCACCCGCGCCGCCCGCCCCAGCGGACTCGCCTGCATCAGCTCCGGCATCTGCAGCCGCTGACTGTTGAACGGGAACGACCCGCTGGTGCTCAGCAGCAAACCACCACCTCGCTGCTGCCAGCTCCCGGAGAGCAGCGGCAGCATCGCCACCGCGCGCGCCGCCGTGCCACCGTTCTCGCTGCGCTGGATGCCATAGTTCATCCGGATCACCGCCGGTGCGCGACCATCTCTCCCAGCCTGTCCATAGGCCCGCGCCAGTCGCTCGATCGTGGCTGCGTCGATCCCTGTCACCTCGGCCGCGCGTGCAGGCGCATGCTCGGCCTTCAACGCATGCTCGCGCAAGGCCTCCCATCCAGCGGTACACGCCTGCAGATACGCCTCATCCACAAGGCCATCGCGGAACAGAACATGCATCATCGCCAGCGCGAGCAGCCCGTCGGTTCCCGGCCGGATCGCCAGCCACTCGTCGGCCAGCGCCGCGGTTCGCGTCTGGTATGGGTCAATCACCACCAGCCGCGCGCCCTTGCGCCGCGCCTCTTCGATGAACGGCCACAGATGCACATTGTTGCCATGGATGTTTGCGCCCCAGGCAATCACCAATCCCGCGTGCGCAAAGTCCTGCGGCACCGTTCCCAAACGAATGCCGTAGACACTGGTCAGCGCAGCGCCCCCGGCGCTCGCGCAGATCGTGCGGTCCAACTGGCTCGCCCCCAGCCGATGAAAGAACCGCCGGTCCATCGAGCCATACCCCAGTTGCCCGATGGTGCCCGCATAGCTATAGGGCAGCACGCTCTCAGGCCCAGACTCCTCGGCCACGGTCTTCAACCTGGCGGCAACCAGTTCCAATGCCTCGTCCCACCCGATGCGCTCGAACGCCTCAGCCTCCCGCCCCTTCGGCAAAGGCCCCTTCGCCACGCCCGCTCGCCGCTTCATCGGGTACAGCACCCGCTCCGGCGAGTACACCCGCTCCAGATACCGGGCCACCTTGCCGCACAGAAAACCGCGGGTCACCGGATGCGCCGGGTCCCCCTGCACCTTCACCGCGCGACCACTCGATACATCCACCGTCACCAGCACTCCGCATGAATCCGGGCAGTCATGCGTGCAAACCGCATGCACTACTTTGGCCTTCGTGGAACTCTCCGGCTTGGCTTCGCTGGCTGGCATCACTATATTGTAGGCACCGCAGAGCGTCCTTCGCGCAGCTTTGCCAACTTCCCGCACATTGCGTCAAAGCCTTTCCGTGGAGTCACCCATGCACCGCCTGCTCATCGCCTTTACCCTCTGCCTCACGACCGTGGCCTACACGCAGGTGCCAGCCATCAACCCCGGAGCCCCCGCCATCTTCGCCGTGATGAACAAGTCCGCCGACGACTGGAACCACGGCGACATTGACGCCTTTGCCACCAGCTACAAGAACTCCCCCGACATCCTCTTCATCGGCCGCCACATCAGCCGCGGTTACGCGCAGATGCTGGCCACCTACAAGGCCAGCTACCCCACACCGGAGAAGATGGCCAGGCTCAGCTTTACCCAGCTTGAGGTCCAGCCGCTCGACGCGCGTTTCGTCACTACCACGGGCCACTTTCACCTGGAGCGTTCCGCCGCTGGCGGCGGCAACGCGGACGGCTACTTCCTGCTCGTGATCGAGAAGACCCCCGCAGGCTGGAAGATTGTGCGGGATGACACGACGGCCTTGCCGTCTCCCGCACCATAAACGTCCTCCCACGATGGGGTCCGCACTGCGCCCCCGCTTTGCTCTATGTGAGTGTCTGAGGTGCCTATGTCCGCCCTTCGTTTCGCGTCTCTTCTGCTCCTCGCCGCCCTGCCGTGCACCGCGCAAAAGCCGGACACCCCCCACGACCAGCTCTTCACCGCCACACACCAGCAGCTCGACGTGACCAAGGTCGTCCTCGCGCAGGAGCGTGCCTGGAACGACGGCGACCTCGACGGCTACCTCTCGCACTTCAAGAACGCGGCAGACACCACCGCCGTGCTCGCCGGCCTCATCCGTGGCACCCCGAACGTCCGCAACGCCTACCACCTCAACTTCCCGCGCCGCGAGACCATGGGAATCCTCGAGCAGTCCGAGGTAGAGGTGCGCTCCCTCGGCGACAACTTCGCACTTGCCACCGGCCACTACCACCTCACCCGGACAAAGAAGGGTGGCGGTGACGCCGATGGCGTATTCACGGAGGTCTTCGAGCGGACGCCCGCCGGCTGGCAGATAATCTTTAGTCAGACCACATGACTCCTCCGCCCAGCGCGACACAGTCGCCGCTCCTTGAAGCCCACCACCTCGTCAAGCAATACGGCGCTGCGCGCGTGGTTGACGACGTGAGCTTTTCCCTCAATCGCGGCGAGACGCTGGGGCTGGTGGGCGAGTCCGGCTCCGGCAAAAGCACCGTCGCCCGCATGTTGCTGCGCCTCGTCGAACCCACCAGCGGCAGCATCCTGTACCGCCCCGCGCCGGAGGAAGCGATCAACCTCCTCACCCTGCGGCCCGCGTCCATGCGGCGCCTGCGGCGCAAGCTGGCCATCGTCTTTCAGGACCCCTACGCTGCGCTCAACCCCCGCATGACCGTTCGGCAACTGCTCGCTGAGCCCTTCCGCATCCACGATGAAACACCACCGGAGGGCATCGCTGCACGCCTCGCGCATCTGCTGGAGGAGGTCGGCCTGCCCGCCTCGGCGCTGGCGCGCTACCCGCATGAGTTCTCTGGCGGCCAGCGTCAGCGCGTCAACATCGCCCGCGCGCTTGCTCTGCGCCCGGAAATCCTCGTGCTTGATGAACCCGTCAGCGCCCTCGACGTCTCGGTAGGTGCACAGGTCATCAACCTGCTCCGCGACCTGCAGGCCCGCCACGGCCTCACCTGCCTGTTCATTTCGCACTCCATGCCACTGGTGCGCTATCTCTGCAACCGCATCGCCGTCATGCAGAAGGGCCGGATCGTTGAGACCGGCACCTGGCAGCAGATCTGCGAATCGCCGGAAGAGGCCTACACCCAGCGCCTCCTCGCCGCGACGCCCGAACTTCCATCACTCAGCCACAGGTAATGTCGATGGTCAGCACCCCGACCGAGTCGTAGTTGAAGACTCGCGCCGTCACCTTATACCCGCCACTCTTGCAACCAACCAGGTCGCCAAAGGTAGGAATGGGCACACCCTTTCCGTTCACGTAAGAGATCGTGAAGTCGTCGGTGCCACCGGGAAAGATGAACGACAGATTCAAGCCTAGATTTGCAGGTTCCATAGCTCAAAATCCTAACACTGCAAATCCGCCACCTGCACGCGTCGGCGTGGACCCGGCATGGGTCAGACTTTCTTGCTCAGCGGCACACGCGATCCGGAATGATTCCCCCGCAGCGGCTCTGGCATCGTCAGAATCAGCGCTTCACACGGCGTTTCTCCGATCTTTTCGTAGCTATGCACTGCCTCAGCGTTGAAGAAGACGGCGTCGCCGGATTCCAGATGATCCACCTGGGTCTCATGTTCCAGCTTGAGCGTGCCGTTCAGTACGTAAAGAAATTCGTTTCCTGCATGTCGATGCGACTTCGTCTGCCGCTTCTCGGAGCTGGCAAGGAATTCAGCGACATACGGCGCAATCGGCTGGTCGGCCGGCACCTGGCCCAGGCTCTCATAAAAATAGCCCGGCTCTTCCGCCCCGGTCTGCGGCAGCTTCTGGCGGTCCTCTGAGCGCAGGATGCGAAACAACTCAGGCCTCTCGGGCTCAAAAAAGTAGGAAAGGTCCTTGGAAAAAACCATCGCGATGCGCGCCAGGTTGCGCAATGTCGGCACCACCCGGCCGGTCTCAAGCTGCGAAAGAAAGCTGGCCGACAGACCCGTGTGACGGCCCAGCTCCACCAGGCCCATCTGCTTTCTTTGCCGCAAATACTTGATCCGCTCGCCGATGCGCTTGTCCTCGATAAAACTCTCTGCCTCTTCCGCAGACACCGAAATTTCAGGCTCCTGCTCCTCAAATCGAGCGCTTTTCGGCGCCGCTGCAACGTCTCCCCGACGCTTCAACGGCATGATCTGTGACGACACGACTGACTCCGCAAGAGTTCCCATTTTGCAGCCTTTCCGGTATCTTTCAGTATCTGGTAAACAGACGTTGAAGTGAGGCGAATAGATGCCCTGCGCCGAAGTCTAATCTTCGTAGTTTTTCGTATCGTCCGCTGGGAGCGGCTTAGTTTGAAGCAGGCGAGATGCTAGGCTCAGTTTCATGCCTTTCGGAAGACCCAGGCTGCGGTGGAACAACGCCTCGTGGCTCATGCTGTTGGCTTTTGCGGCGGGCTGCGCCAGCCCTGGGCCGCCGCGTCCGCCGTCGTTGCAGTTGCCGGAACCGGTGAAGGACCTGCGAGCGCAGCGCTCGGGGGATGTTGTGGAGCTAAGCTTCCATGCACCGGATCGCTCCACCGACAAGGAGCCGCTGCCAGCCGAGGGCGTGCACGGCATCGTGTGCCGCCAGTTGGACGGCCAGGCTTGCGTCACCGTCGCAGGCCTCTCCGCCACAGTCGCGCCGTTGGCGCGGGGAGCCAGAAGATCGGCAGCACCCGGCGAATGGATGATGCTGCAGGACACATTGCCGCCGGAGTTGACGCATGGCCGCGATCGGCTGCTGGCCTATCGCGTGGAATTCTTCAACACAAACGGACGCTCGGCGGGGAAGAGCGCGCCCGCGTACTCCGCTGCAGGAGCGGCCCCGGCACAAATTGAGGGCTTGCGGGCCGAGGGAGCACGGCTCGGCGTCGCGCTGCGCTGGCAGCCGCAACCCGGCGAAGCAAACGTCCTGCTGCATCGAGAAGCGCTGTCGCAGCAGGCTTCCGGAAAGCCGCGGAGCAAGGCCCAGGCTACGGCAGCGGACGAGTGGCTCGACACGCATGCCGTTACGGACGGTTTCAAGGGCGATGAGACACTCGATGCGACGGCGGAGCCGAACGTAGCATATCGATATACGGCGGTGCGGCAGCGGGAGGTGTCGCTCGGCGGGCATATGGTGGAGCTGCGGAGTGCGCCTTCGACGCCCGTGACGTTTACGCTGCGGCCGGTGTATCCGCCGCCGGCACCCACGGGGATCAGCGCGGCTGGCTTTGCCACGGCGAGTGGATATGCCGTCGATCTGATCTGGCAGCCGGTCGATGATCCTGGGCTGGCGGGGTACAACGTGTATCGGGTGGATGCGGGTGGGGCGCGGGTGAAGCTGAATGCTGCGCCCGTCGTTTCGCCAGCGTTCCGTGACGCGGGAGCCGTGGCAGGCACAGCGTACCGCTATGCGGTGACCGCCATCGACGGGAGCGGCAATGAGAGTCCGGCGGTGACGGTGGCGGTCGCGCCGTAGGCGTGCGGTCGGCGGTGAGGCGTCTCCGCAGACATCCTGCGAACCCACATCTCAAAAGCGAGATGTGGGGCACCCGAACTGGTGACGTGGGCCACCCGCCCGGGGGCAGGTTGCAGAACAGGCAACTGCCTTCAACGCAGAGTACGCAAGTGGAGCGCAGGGGCTAACGCAGATTCCCTTCCCACCCGTGCCGCCGGTCCTGTGTCGGGGAACCACATGCACCCCACCCGTGACCAAAGGCTGTCACGGATGGGGCACCCGTTTCGTTGACCCTTTTAGCCGATTTGCAGCTTGGGGAGTTGCATGACGCCTAAGCGTTGGAGGACCTTGCGGGCGAGGCCGGTGAGGGGGAGTTGGAGGAGTTGCGTAGTGGGGGACCATTCCAGGTCGGCGGCGGCCGCGGGGATGGCCGCGAGGAGAGCGGCGGAGTCGACAGAGGACGGGGTGGATGCTGCGGGTGGGGTGGGGGTGGCGGTGAAGACGGCGTCGTAGTCCTCGTAGTCTTCGGGCGTCTTGCGGGGCGGTGTGGCGGGAATGGCTTCTTCTTCTTCGGGCGACGCGTTGAGGCCGGGCGCGCCTTCAGCGTAGATCTGCACATAATAGTTCGTGGTGGTGATGGCGTGGCGCAGGCGTAGGACGGGCTCACGGCCTTGCACGGCGTCGAGCGGGAGCTGCGGGAGCTCCAGCATGTTGGGCATGAGGCTGGCATCCGCTGGGCGGCGTTGGAGCAGGACCTCCGTGCGTGTGCCGCGCTTGCGGATCGCGAGCAAATGCGCAACGAGACGTGTCTGCTGCGCGGCGCGGTCGGCGGCGGGGTGCTCGCCGCGTGTGCGGCAAAGCTCAACCACAGGGCATTGCAGGCAGAGCGGCGCGCGAGGCAAACAGATGGTCGCGCCGAGCTCCATCATGGCCTGGTTGTGATCGCCGGGTGGATTGCTACTGGCGGGTTCGGCCTTCGTGCCGCGCGCCGCCGGTGGGACGAGCTGCTGTGCGATGCGCGTGAGGGCAGTACGGTTCAGCGTGGGGAGCGGCGTGTTTGTTTGAGACGAGCCCTCCGCCGCCGCGCCGAACAGGCGAAGCAGAACGCGCTCCACGTTGCCGTCGACTACGGCGACGCTTTCGCCGAAGGCGATGCTGGCGATGGCGGCGCCGGTGTAGTCGCCGACGCCAGGAAGCGTGCGGAGCTCGGTAGCGGTGCGCGGGAGCTTACCGTTGAGCTCGCGGACGACGAACTGCGCGCCCCGGTGCAACATGCGCGCGCGGCGGTAGTAGCCCAGCCCGCTCCACGCCGCGAGCACCTGCGATTCGTCCGCCTTGGCAAGTGCCTGCAGTGTGGGAAAGCGCTGCAGGAAGAAGCCATAGCGCTCCAACACCACCGCGACGCGGGTCTGCTGCAGCATGATCTCCGAGAGCCATGTGGCGTAGGGGTCCTTGATGTTGCGCCAGGGCAGAGGGCGGGCGTGCTCGGCGTACCAGGCGGCGAGGCGCGTACGAAAATCCTTGGCGGAGAAGGGGAGTGAGACCTCCGGCGCCAGGGGGGCGGGCGGGCGCTTGGTGGGGGTCTTGGGCATCAGGTTGAGTGTAGCTGCCAGGGGCGCTAGCGGGTTTCGTACTGCCAGTTACGGCCCTTGCCTTCAGCGATCCACTCTGCGGCGGTTGCTGCGCGCTTGAGGCGCGTCTCTTCGCGCTTGGCTTCGCCGATCCAGTTGCAGTACTCGCGGCGGCAGCTGGCAGACATGGCGGCGAAACGCTCGGCGGCGTTGCAGGCCTTAAGGGCCGCGGCAAGCTCCGCCGGCACGACGGGCTCGGCCTTGGCGACCCGGACCGCGGGCCGCGCGATGGACCTGGTGCGCTCTCCGGTGGCGATGCGGCGGGCCGCGTCCTTGATGTAAGCGCGGAGCTGCGAGGGAGGTGATTTTGCCGAACGTGCCCATGCCTTCAGCCGAGGCAACGCCGTCCGCGCGGAGCTGCTGTGCCGTCTCCTGGCCCCACAGGCCAAAGCTGCAGTGCGCCTTAAAAGCGGACAGGTTGCCGAGGATCACCTCGTTGTAGATGAAGAAGGGCCGAGACCACTTGATCTCCTCCACAACACCCGGTGCGGCCGCATGCACCAGCTGGCGCAGGTGCGTGAGGATGGGTTGCGCGAAGGGCGCGGCCTTGGCGATGTAGGCGCCGACTTTGGGGCTGTGCGTGGCGGCTGCGGCTGGCATGGGCTTCTCCGCAGGTGCAATGGATGGCGGAAGTATAGCTGTGGGTGGCGCGCGCGTGAAGCGAAAAGGCGCGGCTATTTTCGGCGGGCGACGCAGAGGCGGCCGGGGGTGTGGCGCGCGAGGGTGATGGGGGCGGGGTCAAGGTGCGCGGCGACGATGAGACGTTGCCAGTCCGGCTCGGTGAGAGAGCGGCGGAAGCTGACGGGGCCGTCATGCTGCACGAAACGGTGCCAGCGAAGGGTGCGCGCGAGCAGCGAAAATAGGCGCATGGGCGTGGCTTCGCGGACGAGGTCATTGATAAACCAGCCGAGGCCAGCGGTGGCTTCCATCCAAACGAGAAAACGGGCGAGTTCAGCGTCGGTCAGGTGATGGGTGAGGAGCGAGCTGAGGATCACATCTACAGACTCAGCGAAGGAATAGGCGTCGCCAGTGAGGTAGCGGATACCCGAAGTGGCGGGCGTAAACCCCGCGGCGGCGCGCGCAGCGTAAGGATTAAGGTCGATGCCGGTGAGCTGAACGCGGATGTTGCGGCGCGTGGCCCAGCGCTCGATGCGGCGCAGCATATCGCCGCCGCCGCAACCGACGTCGAGAATGCGAATTGGTTGTGGGCTGCGCGGGAGGGTGTTGAGGAAGGCAAGCGTGGGGCGCGCAGCAAAGGTGAGGCGGTTGACCTGTGCGAGATCGACCAGGCAGGCGCGGAAGTCCTCGTAGCTGCAGGGCTCGTCCATCCACTCGGATAGCGTGGCGGGGTCGGCGCGGTGGGTGAGGTCGGGCGGCGGCACGTTCCCTCCGGGGCTGAAGCCCCTGGTTTTCTGTATGTCATTAACGTACGGGCTGAAGCCCGTACCCTTCAAAGCGGAGATAGTGTGACGATCTCTAGACGGCATGGAAGAGCATGGTCTCGGCGGTGAGGCCGGGGCCGAAGCTCATCGCGCAGCCAAGCTGACCGGGTTGCGCGGTCTGCATCAGGCGCTCCATGACGAACATGACGGTGGCAGAGCTCATGTTGCCGAAGCACTCCAGCGTCTGGCGCGAAGCCGCAAGAGCCTCCGGCGCGAGGCCGAGGCCGCGCTCGACGGCGTCGAGTACAGACTTGCCGCCGGGATGCACGCCCCACAGACAGATGTCCTGCGGCTTAAGGTCGCCGAGTGCCTCCCCGCCGGCAGCGGATAGACCCGTGCCGATGGCGTTGGGCACGTGCCGGAGAGGAACATGTCAAAGCCGGAGCCGCCGATGCGCCAGGTGATGAGGCCGCGGGTCTCCGGCAGCAGCACGGCGCGGAAGCTGTCGAGGCAGAAGCCGCTGGGCTCCGCCGTGATAAGCGAGGCCGCGCAGCCATCGCCGAAGACGAGGAAGCTGAGCACCTGCTCGAGGTCCTGCGTCTCCTGCATGTGCAGCGTGCAGAGTTCGAGGTTGACGAGCAGGACTTTTGCGGAGGGTTCGGAGCGGACGATGTGGCGCGCCTGCTTGAGGCCGTTGATGGCCGCGTAACAGCCCATGAAGCCGATCATTGTCCTCTCCACCGATGTGTCCAATCCCAGGTGGTCGAGGATGTCGAAGTCGAGGCCCGGAGCGTAGAGGCCGGTGCAGGAGGTGACGAGGACGTGCGTGATGCCGCGGCGCTCGGAGTCGGTGAGCGCGAGTTTGTCGAGGGTGCGGCGCGCGAGCATGGGCGCGGCCTGCTCGAAGATCTTCATGCGCGCGGCGGTGTCCGGAAAGCGGCCGCGGGTGTAGAACTCGTGGGCGTCGACGTAGAACTCGGTGGCATTGTCGTGCGGGCGCTTGGTCGCCGTAAGCACGGAGAAGCGGCGGCGAATACCCGACCGCTGCGCCATGCGGCGGAAGACCGGCTGCACGCGCGGGCTCTCCAGCATCTGGTCGGCGAAGGCGACGAAGGCGTCGTGGACGTCGTCGTCCGGGACGGCGGTGGCGATGCGGTTGAGGTAGGCGTGGGTCAAACGTCTTCTCCGATGTGCCCTTGTAGGATGCACTATCGGGAGGTGGGCGCGCGAATCAGCATACTCAATGCGCTTCGAGTTCGATTTTGCCAACAATACGCGGAGGTCGTTTGAGGAAGAACACCAACGGCAGCATGCCCGCCAGCAGGTACGCAAACATGCGGTATTGATCCATGTAGGCCAGCAGCGCGGCCTGGCGCTGGATCTGGCTGTACAGCAGGGTAAGGCCGGCGCGGGCGCTGTCGCTGAGGTTGCCGCTGCCGCCTGCCGCGCCCAATGATTGCACCGCCTGCACCACTGCAGGATTGCTGGCGTTGAGGTGTGCGCCCAGGTAGCTCTGATGGGCCTGCATGGTGCGCTGTAAGAACGTGCTGGAGAGTGCGATACCGATGCTGCCGCCCTCATTGCGGACCAGTGCGTAGATGCCGGAGGCGTTGCTGGTCTGGTCCGCCGGTAGGAAACGGAACATGATGGTGCTCAAGGGCACAGTCGTAAGGCCGAGGCCGAGAATCTGCACCACACGCGGCCAGATGACGCTGGCCTCGCCCATCTCCAGGCTGCCGAGCGAGAGCCACCAGGTACCGGTCGCGATGGTGACGATGCCCGCGAAAATCATGCGGCGTGCGTCGAACCCGCGGCTGAGCGCCCAGCCCACGAGCGGCACCTCAATCATCGTTACCAAGCCGGCGGGCGAGACGGCGAGGCCGGCTGCCGTAGCACTGTAGCCCATCAACTCCTGCAGGAACTGCGGCAGCAGAAAGGTTGTCGCGTAGAGCGCCGTGTAAACGCCCAGCACGATGAGGCAGCACACAGCAAAGTTACGCTCTTTGAGCAGCCGCAGATTGACGACGGGCTCTTTCACATGAAGTTCCCAGACGATGGCCGCGGCCAGCGATGCCAGCGCAATGCTCGCGGACCAGGCGATGAAGCTGGAGCCGAGCCAGTCAAGCTCCTGCCCTTTGTCCAGAACGATCTCCAGTGTCGCCAGGCCGATGGAGATCAGTGCGAGGCCGGTGCCATCGATCTGCAACTTCTTGGCTTTAAGCGCAAGGCGCTTGGCGATGAGGTGCGGCGGGTCCTGCAGCACCATCCGCGTGAAGAAGGCGCAGAGGATGCCGATGGGGATGTTGATGTAGAAGATCCAGCGCCAGGAGTAGTTGTCGGTGATCCAGCCGCCAAGCGTTGGACCAAGCACAGGCGCGCACAGGATGGCGACCGTATACACGGCCATTGCCATACCGCGCTTCTCGCCGGGGAAAGCGTCGGCGAGGATGGCCTGAACGGACGGCTGCAGCCCACCGCCCGCGAGACCTTGCAGCACGCGGAAGATGACCAGCGCCGCCAGCGTCGGCGCGAGACCGCAGCAGAACGAGAAGACCGTGAAAAGCGTGACGGAGATGAGGTAGAAGTTCTTGCGGCCGAGTACGCTGGAGATCCAGCCGCTGATCGGCAGGATGATGGCATTGGCGACGAGATAGCTGGTGAGCACCCAGGTGCTCTCGTCCTGCGAGGCCGAAAGCGACCCGGCGATGTGCGGCAGCGCGACGTTGGCGATGGAGGTGTCGAGCACCTCCATGAAGGTGCCCATGGTGACGACAAGCGCGATGATCCATGGGTTGAAGACGCGGTCGTCCTGCGCGGACGGCGAGAGTTGCGTTGACTGGCGTGGGGTTGGTGCGGGTTCGAGGGGCTCGCCGGGTTCGAACTCGGGTGCGCTGGGGGCGAGCGATTCTTCCGCCCGGTCAAGTTCTTCTTCCAGTACTGACCCGCCAGTCATTGTTCTGACTCCTTAGTCATTAGAGCAGATATCGTGGGGAGAGATGCAGGAATTGGCTGGAAAACGGCTGCGGGAACCTGCTAGCGTAGGGGCGTGACACTGCCCGTGCGCGCCGCGCCCAAGACATCCCGGCAAAAGGCCCTGAACGACCTGCGCCGGCAGGAGATCCTGAGCGCGGCCATCCGCACCTTTGGCAAGAAGGGGTTTGCCGCGACCTGCGTGGACGACGTGGCCGCCGCGGCCAAGATTGCTAAGGGAACGTTGTATCTGTACTTCGACTCGAAGGAGGCGATGTACTCAGCGGCGGTGGCGCTGGCCGTGCAGCAACTCAAGGCGCTGGTGGGCGACCGCGTGGCCGCAGCTGTGGGCGTGCGGGCCAAGCTGGCTGCGGCGATTGGGCTGCGGCTGGACTTCTGGCACGAGCAGCAGGCGATCTTCCGTCTGCTACGCACCGTGGGCCGCGAACCTCGGCACGCACGGCAGACGCAGGAGCTGCTGCGCTATACGCAGGCCAGCCTGGTGGAGATTCTGGAGGGCGGCGTGGCAGCGGGCGAGTTGGCAGCCGCGCCCTTCGACGACCTCGCCTGGACGATCCTCGACATGATTCGCGGCGCCAGCGAACGGCGGCTCGACCGCATGAGTGAGCGAACGCCGGAGCAGGATGCAGCGGTAATTCTGAATTTTGTGGAGAGGCAGTTGGGGCTGTAAGGAAGGTCTCCGGCCCTTATGTTCGGCGATTCAATGGCAAGATACGGATGCGTGTCTTCTTAGGGTCAATCGAAACGAGGGCACCAGTAGTGAGTTCTGCCGCTGATTGCAAGAGAGCGGCTATCACCTTCAAGCCAATCGCCTCAGGACGAAGATTCCCGACGCGGACTTGAATCACGCTCGGCCACGGGGCATTGGTCTGCGCGAGGATTTCGCCGAAGTCGAGGTCATTGGTAAAGATGATGTATCCATTCGCGGCGGCAAAGGACATGATCTCGTGGTCGGGTGCGTAGGCAAGTCCCAGGTGGGACCAGTGGATCGCCTCATGCCCTGCTGCTGCAAGCACCCCCGGCCAGCGCGGCGACATGTTCATGTCCACGAGCAGCTTCATGCAGAGGCGAGCTCGACCTCATGTCCACTCGCACGCCAGCCTGCGTAGCTCACGGCTTGGAGAATGTCTTCGCGCTCCAGGTAGGGGTAGTCCGCCAGCAGTTCGTCGATGGTGACACCTGCGCCGATCTGGCCGACGATCATCCCTACGGTCACACGCATGCCACGGATGCATGGCTTGCCACCCATGACCAAGGGGTTTAGCGTGATGCGGTCGAAGTCCTGCATGGTGAGACCTCCGAGAGTGCTCTTCGGCAGTATATCGCCACCCCGTTTCGCGGGACATCTCATCCCACCCGTGACCAAGTGCTTTCACGGATGGGCACGCGGCGCCATTGGCGCTTCAAGCAGATAAGTTCGAACCCACAGCCTATTCAAAGTTATGATCGTCATGAGGTCACTATGACAGTTTGGTGTCTTGCTATTTACAGCGATTTTCTGGCAACCTCGCTCTTCCTCACACAACACGATGCCTACGAGGAGCTAGCACAGCAGCTCTATGGCGAGGAGGCAGAGCTTCCCGACGAGCAGAAGTTGGAAACACTCCTTTCTCTACTCGGTCCTAAGAAAACCTACGGAGAACAGCCCAAGCTTCAACAATCGGTAATCAATGCGTTCGAAGACGCTGCAATCGACGTGGGTATGAAAGCAGTGGTTGATCTGCATTCCCACCCTTGGTCATTTGCCCAGCCTACTCTGGAGACTACTTATTACTCGATGGACTGAATTTTTCCTTTACCATCACTCAAAGATCAGCTAGCCATGAAATCTGTATTGTGACTCGTTCGAGCCTCTTGAATCGAATGCTTCCGTTCAGTGGATTTTGGAATATGTCATGGTGCGGATGTTCCCGAAAATTACGAACCACGAAAAGATAAAAGCGGTCTTGCATCTCGGTCGCTACCCTATGCTCCTTGGGCGTCATGGAGATGCCGCCACTTTCCTCTCTAAGTCCCTTTACCTCGACAGCGATGAAGTCCTTGGGTACAACCTGGCTCCAGAGACGGAAATCGTATCCGCAGCCGAGCCGGGACGTGTTTTCGAGTCGGAATGCACTGAAAGTGTCGAGCTTCGGTTGGACCGCTTCAAAGTATCTTTCCGCCGCTAAACCCGTTATAAGCCGCTGGGCGAAGCCTGATGGTGAATCTGCTGTTGAATCCACTATCTCATCTGTGTTTTCAGCATTTGCGTCGTAACAAAAAAAAGACCTTACCAAGCCCGTAAATGATTCGAAATCGAGGTCGCGATATCGATCAAACATCACGAGGCAATATTCTCTCGTCTTACGCTTATGCCATCCCTTCCTATGGTTTGGAAACAGAGGGTCGAATTCATCTCGATAGTTTTTGATAGACGCCGGTTTCGAGCCGAGTGCAAAACCAATTACGTTGAAGGCCTCCATGAAGCTCTCGAAGCCGAGTGCTTTCAATCCAAGGTCGTCGTACTTCGAAAGATAAAGTCCGGCGAGGATCAGCTTGTCGCGAGTTTGCATGTCTGAGGGCACACCCTCTTATAGCGTCTTCGTCGCCAGCAAGCAAAGAAAAAGCCTCCCGCGACAGGGAGGCTTTTTCTTGTTTAGTTTGTGATTAGTCGCCAGCGACCGTCTCTTCAATGCTGCTCACAACCTCGACCTTCGAGGAAGCAACCGGTGCTGCGGGCTTGATGCCGCCCAGGCCGCCGATCTCGCCGATGGCGACGAAGCCGCCGGGGAGCTCGGGTTCCTTCAGGATCTCCTTGCGGTAGAGTTTGGCCATGCGGGCGTTCTCGGCTTCCTGCTTGAGCTTGGCGTCGCGGGCGCGGATCTTTTCTTCGCGCGCGTTCTTGGCGATGCCACTCTTCTCGAAGGTGTCGTTGGCGGCCGAGTCGACGTGCTCCTGGTTGACGATGAGGTCGTACTTGGACTCCTTCTCCAGGCCGACCTTCTTACCGCCGGCGAAGATCTCGTGACGGCCATGCTCCTCATACCACTTGGTGAGTGAGCTGGTCATGTGCATCTTCTCGATGATGTTGCGCCAGCCCACACCCGTGTTGTACGCGCAGAAGCTGATCTCGCCTTCCTGCGTCGCGTAGGGGATGATGCACTGCTCGGTGCGGCGGAAGTCGTAGTTGAAGAGATCCTGGAACCACATGCCGGCGATGAAGAGGAAGTTCCAGCGGTCGGCGCGGCGCTTCTTGATGTCTTCCATGGTGCGGTCTGCGGTGACCTTGCCGTAGTTGCGGCCGGTGGCACCGAAGCACTTATCGAACTTGGTGAGCAGGGCCATGATGCTGAAGTGCGTGGGCGCGTTTTTGGGCTCGTAGTTGCGCAGCAAAGCCAGGCCGGCACCAACCATGGTGAGGTACTTGCCGCGCGACGCGTCGTTGACGCGGGCAATGTCCTTGGCCAGGCGGTCGGCGTTGATGAAGGCCGTGACGGGAACGGCTTCCTTGGTTTCCTTGTCGATCATGAGCGCCATGCCGATACCGCAGTTGGGGTGGCAGCCGCAGGAGAGCTGGCCCCAATCGTGGTTCGGTCCGTGGACCAGATCGGCCCAGTCAGAGAAGGTGGACATGAAGCTGATGGGGAACCAGTCGCGGACGGGCTCGCCGAGACCGGTCTGGTTCTTCACATCGTGCGCGAGATGCGACAGCGTGTAGCGCTGCGCCATGCGACGCTCGTCGGAGACCTCCTCGTCGCGGCCAGTGAAGCTGACCGGCTGGAAGCTGAGGAAGTTGATCTTCTTGGGGTTATCGAGTGCGAACTCGATGATGCGGCCAACCTGCTCGTTGTTGATGCCGTTGATGATGCAGGTGACGGGGACGATGTCGACGCCCGCCTCATGCAGGTTGTGGATGGCCTGGAGCTTCACGTCAAACGAATTGCCGACCTTGCGATGCGAGTTGGCAGCGTTGCCGATGCCGTCGAACTGCAGATACGCGTAGCGCAGGCCAGCCTCAGCAGCGGCCTTCGAGAACTCCTTGCTCTTGGCGAACTCGATGCCGTTGGTCGCAGCCTGAACGCTGGTGTAGCCGACCTTGCGGGCGTAGGCGACAGCGTCAAGGAAGTACGGGGAGAGCGTGGGCTCGCCGCCGGAGAACTGGACCGACATCTGCCGCTTCGGCTTGATGGTGACCGCGTTGTCCAGCATGGTCTTGATCTCGTCCCACGTGAGCTCGTGGACGAAGCCGACCTGGTTGGCGTCCATGAAGCAGGGGTCGCACATCATGTTGCAGCGATTGGTCAGATCGATAGTGAGCACCGAACCGCGGCCGTGCGTGACGGTGGAGGTTCCGTGGTTATGCAGCTTCTCGTCGTTGTGGGCGCGGATG
>CAMQQG010000125.1:0-16529 GCA_947034895.1 Rhytidiadelphus loreus
TACAAGACCGATGCCAGGATCAAGGCGCTGTTCCCCGAGAACACCCACACCCACCGCTGGCTCGACATGGCGCGCGAACGCATCGCCTTCCAGGGCCTGCCGGCACGCATCTGCTGGATCGGCCTCGGCGAGCGCGACAAGGCCGGCCTCGCCTTCAACGAGATGGTGCGCAGCGGTGAGCTGAAGGCACCGATCGTGATCGGGCGCGACCACCTGGACACCGGTTCCGTCGCCAGCCCGAATCGCGAGACCGAAGCCATGCAGGACGGCAGCGATGCCGTCTCCGACTGGCCGCTGCTGAACGCGCTGCTGAACACCGCGGGCGGCGCGACCTGGGTCAGCCTGCACCACGGCGGCGGCGTCGGCATGGGCTACTCGCAGCATGCCGGCGTGGTCATCGTCTGCGACGGCACCGACGCCGCCGCCAGGCGCATCGAACGCGTGCTGTGGAACGATCCGGCCACCGGCGTGATGCGCCATGCCGACGCCGGCTACGAGATCGCCGTCGCGGCGGCGAAGGCGCACGGGCTCGATCTGCCGATGGTCAGGTAGGCCCGTCGGCGGCCATGGACTTCCACTGTTTCGACATCGCTTCGCTCGTCTCCGCGCCCTGGAAGAATGGCGGCGGCACGACGCGCGAGATCGTCCGCCGACCCGCGGGCGGAGCCGCCGACGACTTCGACTGGCGGGTGAGCATCGCGACCGTCGCGGCCAGCGGTCCGTTCTCGACCTTCCCCGGTGTCGACCGGGTGATCCTGCTGCTCGACGGCGCCGGATTGCGGCTCCGTTCGCCCGCCGCCCGCATCGATCACCGGCTCGACACGGTGCATGCGCCCTACGGATTCCCCGGCGATGTCGCACTCGACTGCGAGCTGCTGGGCGCGCCCTGCACCGATTTCAACCTGATGACGCGGCGCAGCCGGCAGCGCGCCAGCGTGCAGGTGCTCGGCACGGCGAGCGAGCTCCCGCCGTCCGCCGGCGGCGTGCTGCTGGCGCTGCGCGGCACCTGGCGACTGCACGCGGCGAATGTGCAGTCGGCCATCGTGTGCCAGCCGGGCGAGGGCGTCTGGTGGGACGGCCCGCCGCACGGTTGGCATGCAGTCACCGACGACACCGGCGCCGCGCTCATCACGGCAAGGATCGACCCGACCCCTTGAGCCCCGCCATGAAACCCCTGTCTCGATTTTCCTCCGCCGATGGCGTCTGGGAGCATCTGCGTCTCGCGCCCGGTGCGCTGGCCGACGACCCGGTGGGCGAGGGCCCTGCAGACTGTGCGCTGGTGGTCACCGACGGCACGATCCGCTGGATCGGTGAGCGCGCGTCGCTGCCCGCGGACTGCGCCGGGTTGCCACGGTTCGACGGCGGTGGTGCGCTGGTCACGCCCGGCCTGGTCGATTGCCACACCCACCTGGTCTACGGCGGCCAGCGCGCCAACGAGTTCGCGATGCGGCTGGCCGGCGCGGGCTACGAGGAAGTGGCCCGGGCCGGTGGCGGCATCGTCTCGTCGGTGCGCGCCACCCGCGAGGCCGACGAGGAGACGCTCTACGCCCAGGCCGCGCGGCGGCTCGAACAATTGCTTGCCGACGGCGTGTGCGCCATCGAAATCAAGTCGGGCTACGGCCTTGCCCTCGAGCACGAGCGCAAGCAGCTGCGGGTCGCGCGGCGGCTCGGGGCAACCCACGGCGTCACGGTGCGCACGACGTTCTTGGGCGCTCATGCGTTGCCGCCCGAATACGCTGGTCGAAGCGGCGACTACATCGATCTCGTCTGCGAGGAGATGCTGCCCGCCCTCGCCGCCGAGGGCCTGGTCGACGCGGTCGACGTGTTCTGCGAACGCATCGCGTTTTCGCTGGCCGAGACCGAACGCGTCTTCCAGGCCGCGCAGGCGCTGGGCCTGCCGGTCAAGCTGCATGCCGAGCAGCTTTCCGACATGGGCGGGGCGGCGCTCGCGGCCCGCTACCGGGCGCTGTCGTGCGACCACGTCGAACACCTCTCGGCCGAAGGCATCGGCGCGATGCGCGCGGCCGGCACCGCCGCCGTGCTGCTGCCGGGCGCCTACTACACGCTGCGCGACACGCAGCTGCCGCCGATCGACGCGTTGCGCGCCGCCGGCGTTCCGATGGCCGTGTCCACCGACCACAACCCCGGCACGTCGCCCGCGCTCAGCCTGCTGCTGATGGTCAACATGGCCTGCACCTTGTTCCGGCTGACCGTGCCCGAGGCGCTGGCCGGCGTGACCCGCCATGCCGCACGCGCGCTCGGCCTGCAGGACACGCACGGTGCGCTCGGCGTGGGGCGGCCCGCCAACTTCGTGCTCTGGAACGTGCGGGACGCGGCCGAGCTGGCCTACTGGATCGGCCACCGGCCCCTGCGCACGGTCGTGCGGCAGGGCCGCATCGCGGTAAGGAATGCGGCGTGACGCGCGCGTTCTTCGCCGCCGATGCGCTGCTGCCCACGGGCTGGTCGAAGAACGTGCTGCTGACCTGGAACGACGCCGGCCAGCTGACGCGGGTGCAATCGGGTGCAGAGGCGCCTGCGGGCGTGCCGAGCTCCGGCGGCGCCGTCATCCCCGGCATGCCGAACCTGCATTCGCACGCCTTCCAGCGCGCCTTCGCCGGCCTGACCGAATACCGCGGCGACGCGCAGGACAGCTTCTGGAGCTGGCGCAGCCTGATGTACCGCTTCGCGGCACGCCTCGGGCCGCAGCAGATGGAGGCGATCGCGACCTGGCTCTACGCCGAAATGCTCGAAGCCGGCTACACGAGCGTGTGCGAATTCCAGTACCTGCACCACGACGTCGAGGGCCGGCCCTATGCCGACGACGCGACGCTCAGCCTCGCGCTGCTGCGCGCCGCGCGCAAGACCGGCATCGGCTTCACGCTGCTGCCGGTGCTCTACCAGACCAGCGGCTTCGGCGGATCGCCGCCCGGCGAGGGACAGCGCCGCTTCATCCGCTCGACCGACTCGATGCTGCGCCTGCTGGAGACGCTGCGCCCCGCCTGCGACGCCCAGGGCGCGCGCCTCGGCCTCGCGCCGCACTCGCTGCGTGCGGTGCCGCCGACGGCGCTCGCCGAGGCGATCGCCGGGCTCGACGCCCTGGCCCCCGAGGCGCCGATCCACATCCACATCGCCGAGCAGACGAAAGAGGTGGACGACTGCCTGGTCTGGAGCGGGCAGCGCCCGGTCGCCTGGCTGCTCGACCATGCCCCGGTCGATCACCGCTGGTGCCTGGTCCACGCCACCCACATGGACGCCGCCGAATACGAGCGCGCGGCCGGGTGCGGTGCGGTCGCCGGCCTTTGCCCCACGACCGAGGCCAATCTCGGCGACGGCCTCTTCGACTTCACCGCCTGGCGCGGCCACGGCGGTGCCTGGGGACTGGGCTCGGACAGCCACGTCTGCGTGAACGCCGCCGAGGAACTGCTGCTGCTCGAATACGGCCAGCGCCTGGCGTTGCGCCGGCGCAATGTCGGCGCCGATGCGACGCAGCGCCAGGTCGCCACCGCGCTCACGCTCGCGGCAGTGCAGGGCGGGGCGCGAGCCTCGGGCCGCGCCGTCGGCGGCCTGGCAGTGGGGCAGCAGGCCGACTTCGTCGTGCTCGATGCCGCGCACCTGGCGTTGCAGGGCCTGAGCGCGTCCGACATGCTCTCGGCGCACGTCTTCGCCAGCCACCGCAGCTCCGCCATCGATGCGGTGTGGGTCGCCGGCCAGGCGCGCGTCGCCGCGGGTCGCCATGCCTTGCGCGACGAGGCCGCGGCCGCGTTCGTGATCGCACGCCAACAACTTCTCGAGGGCTGATCGCCATGAGCTTCACCACCACCGAACCCCCGTTCCGCTTTCGGCCCGGCACGCGTCCGCTGCTGATCTCGATGCCGCATGTCGGCACGCACGTGCCGCCAGAGCTCGCGGCGCGCTTCACCGACGAGGCGCGTCGGGTCCCCGACACCGACTGGCACCTCGAGCGCCTCTACGACTTCGCCGACGCGCTCGGCGCCTCGGTGCTGGTCGCCACGCACTCGCGCTATGTGATCGACCTCAACCGCCCGCCCGATGGGGCGAGCCTCTATCCGGGCCGGAGCGTCACCGGCCTCTGCCCCGTCGACACCTTCGACGACACGCCCGTCTATGTGGACGGCGTTGCGGGCGGCGGCGCGCCCGGCGACGCCGAGGTCGCCGAGCGTCGCGTCGCGATCTGGGCGCCCTACCACCTCCAGCTCGCGGGCGAACTCGCGCGCATCCAGGCGCAGCACGGCATCGCGGCGTTGTGGGATGCGCATTCGATCCGCTCCGTGCTGCCGCGCTTTTTCGACGGCAAGCTGCCCGACCTCAATCTCGGCACGGCCCGGGGCGCGAGCTGCGACCCGGCGCTCGCGCAGGCGCTGCTGGGCATCGCCAGCGAGGCGCCGGGCTTCACCGCGGTGCTCAACGGCCGCTTCACCGGCGGCTACATCACCCGCCAGCACGGCCAGCCCGCACACGGCGTGCACGCGGTGCAGCTCGAGATGACGCAGTGCAGCTACATGCAGGAAGCGCTGCCCTTCGACTACCTGCCCGAGCGTGCGGCACGCGTGCAGCCGCCGCTGCGGCGCCTGCTGGACGCGACGCTGCAATTCGTCGAGGCGCATCGGCCATGACCGGCCTGGGCGTTCTTGGTTCCCGATCCCGGCCAGGTGTGAACGCATCCGCCATCCACGCCCTCGCACGACCCGAGGTGCCCCTGCTGCCCGCCTATCACGCCGGCCTGTCGTCCGAGGCGGTTCGCGCGCGCTACGGCGTGGCCCAGATCGCCCGCCTCGCGAGCAACGAGAACCCGTTCGGCGCCAGTCCCGCGGTGGCCCGCGCGCTGGTCGGCCTGGCCGCGCAGGTCGGCGTCTATCCCGATGCCGACTGCACCGCGTTGCGCGCCGCCATCGCCGAACGCACCGGTGCGAACGCTCGGCAGATCGTCATCGGCAACGGCTCGGAATCGATCATCCAGATGCTGTGCCAGGCCTTTCTCATGCCCGGAGACAGGGTGCTGACGCAACGGCCCGCGTTCGGCCTGCACGAGATCTACCCGCGCATGATGGGCGCGCAGGTCGAACTGCTGGCGCTGGCGCCGTCGCTCGAGTTCGATGTCGACGCGTGGTGCGCGGCGCTGGCGCGCGGGCCGAAGATCGCGATGCTCGCCAATCCCTCGAACCCCGTCGGCTGCATGTTCGATGACGGCGACTTCGCCCGCCTGCTCGCGGCCGTGCCGGCCGGCACGCTGCTGGTGATCGACGAGGCGTACGTCGAGTACGCGCGGCTCGCGCCGGGATTCCCCGATGCGCTGGCGGCATTGCGTGCGCAGCAGCGGCCCTGGATCGTGCTGCGCACGTTCTCGAAGGCCTGGGGACTTGCGGGCTTGCGTGTCGGCTATGGCATCGCGTCGGACGCCGCGCTGATTCAGTTGCTGGACCGCGTACGCACCCCCTTCCACGTCAACCAGGCGGCGCAGGCCGCGGCGCTGGCCGCGTGGGGCGACGAGGCGTTCATGGCGCACGGGGTGGCCGAGACCGTCCGGGGCCGCGACGATCTGGCCGCGAGTTTGCGCGCGATCAGGCTGCCCGGACTACGCATTGCACCGTCTGCCACCAATTTCCTGTTCGTCGACCTGGCGCGCCCCAACGGGCCGGTCAACGAGGCGCTGCTGGCGCGCGGCATCATCGTCAAGCCATGGCGGGATGCCGGCTTCGAGACCTTCATCCGCGTCTCGATCGGCGCGCCGGACGAGAACGCGCGCTTCCTGCATGCGCTGCGCGAGATCGTCAGCACATCGGGCGTGAGCAGCGCATAGCGCAAGCCAGCGCCAGCCCTGCCGCATCTCGAACGCCGCCGCGAAATCGTTGGCGGTCACTGAAAACCCGGGTGTGAATTTCGCCTTGCGGACGTAAATTACGCGACGATGACCCGCCCTGAGTTGCCATGTCTTCGGTTCCCCCAGATTTGACCCCGCCGCGCGATGCGGCCCGTTGCCCCGTCATGGCGAGCCCCGCACCCGGCACGGCGCCGGCGTCCTGCCCGGTGAGCGCCCGGGCCGCCGAGTTCGATCCCTTCAGCGACGGCTACCAGCAGGACCCGCCCGACTACGTTCGCTGGGCGCGCGCGCAGGAGCCGATCTTCTTCAGCCCGAAGCTCGGCTACCTGGTCGTGACCCGTTACGACGACATCAAGGCGATATTCCGCGACAACATCACCTTCAGCCCGTCCATCGCGCTCGAGAAGATCACCCCCACCGGCGACGAGGCCAACGCCGTGCTCGCGTCCTACGGCTACGGCATGGCGCGCACGCTGGTCAACGAGGACGAGCCGGCGCACATGCCGCGCCGCCGCGTGCTGATGGCGCCGTTCACGCCCGAGGCGCTGAGGCCTCACGAGGCGACGGTGCGGCGGCTGGCGCGCGAGTACCTCGACCGTTTCGTCGACGATGGCCGGGCCGACCTGGTCGACCAGATGCTGTGGGAAGTGACGCTGACGGTCGCGCTGCATTTTCTCGGTGTGCCGGAGGACGACATGGCGGTGCTGCGGCGGTATTCGATCGCGCACACCGTCAACACCTGGGGGCGGCCGGAGCCGAAGCAGCAGGTGGAAGTCGCGCATGCGGTGGGCAACTTCTGGAAGTTCGCCGGTCAGGTGCTCGCGAAGATGCGGCTCGATCCGTCCGGCCCCGGATGGATGAAATACGGCATTCGCCAACAGGTCGAGCACCCGGAGATCGTCACCGATTCCTACCTGCATTCGATGATGATGGCCGGCATCGTCGCCGCCCACGAGACGACTGCGAACGCGACCGCCAACGCCGTCAAGCTGCTGCTCCAGCACCCCGAGGTCTGGCGCCAGATCTGCGACGACCCGGCGCTGATCCCGAATGCGGTCGAGGAATGCCTGCGCCACAACGGCTCGGTCGCCGCCTGGCGCCGCCTGGTCACGAAGGACACGCAAGTCGGCGGCGTCGCGATGGCGCAGGGCACCAAATTGCTGATCGTCACCTCGTCGGCGAATCACGACGAACGCCACTTCACCGACGCCGACCTGTTCGACATCCGGCGCGACAACGCCAGCGACCACCTGACCTTCGGCTACGGCTCGCACCAGTGCATGGGCAAGAACCTGGCGCGCATGGAGATGCAGATCTTTCTCGAAGAGTTGAGCCGCCGCCTGCCGCACCTGAAGCTCGCCGAGCAGCGCTTCAGCTACCTGCCGAACACCTCGTTTCGCGGCCCGGAGCACGTCTGGGTCGAGTGGGACCCGGCCCTCAACCCGGAACGTGGCGATCCGGCGCTGCGTGAGGTACAGATGCCGGTGCGCATCGGCGAACCGTCGAGGCAGGCGGTCCCCCGCACCGTCGTCGTCGAGCGCTCGACGCCGCTCGCCGACGGCATCGTCGGGCTGCGCCTGGTGGCGGCCGACGGCCGGCCGCTGCCACGCTGGACGCCCGGCTCGCACATCGAAGTGCGCTGCGGCGAGGCGAGCCGCCAATACTCGCTCTGCGGCGACCCGGACGACACCCGGGCCTTCGAGATCGCGGTGCGGCGCGAGCCTGCCGGCCGCGGCGGATCGGCCTGGATCCACGACCGCGTGAAGCCCGGCGACCGGCTCGAGATCCGCGGCCCGCGCAACCACTTCCGGCTCGACGAGACGACGCGCCGGGCGATCTTCATCGCCGGCGGCATCGGCATCACGCCGATCGCTGCGATGGCACGCCGCGCCCGGTCGCTCGGCATCGACTACCAGCTCCACTACAGCGGCCGCAGCCTGCGCACGATGGCCTTCGTCGACGAGTCGAGGGCACGGCATGGCGACAGGCTGCACCTGCACGTCGCCGACCAGGGCGGCCGCAACGACCTGCCGGCGCTGCTCGCGCAGCCGCGCGCCGATGTCAAGGTCTACGCCTGCGGCCCGGTGCGCCTGCTCGACGCGCTCGAAGTCGCCTGCGCCGGCTGGCCCGACGACGCCTTGCGCATCGAACATTTCGTCGGCGCGGCGCGCGGCCCGGGGCCGGCGCAGGAACACGCTTTCGAGGTCGAGCTGAAGGACTCCGGCATCACCGTCGTCGTGCCGCCCGACCAGACCCTGCTCGCCGCCTTGCGCGCGGCCAACATCGACATCCAGAGCGACTGCGAGGAGGGCCTGTGCGGCTCTTGCGAAGTGCGGGTGCTGGCAGGCCAGGTCGACCACCGCGACCTCGTGCTGACCCGCGCCGAACGCGACGCCGACGACAGAATGATGACCTGCTGCTCACGGGCCCGCAGCGGCCGGCTGGTGCTCGAACGCTGATCGGCTTTTCCGACCACGGCCCGCCCCGGGCACGTTCCCATTCCAAAAAAAAGGAGACTTCATGACCCCTCGCTTCCCGCGCGCCCTGATCGCGGCCTCGCTGCTGCTCGCCGTCTCGGCCTCGGCGCTCGCGCAGATCAAGATCGGCGTGACGCTGTCGACGACCGGGCCCGCCGTGTCGCTCGGCCTGCCCGAGAAGAACACCATCGCGTTGCTGCCGAAGACGATTGCCGGCAAGGCCGTCGACTACATCGTGCTCGACGACGCCAGCGACTCGGGCACCGCGGTCGTCAACACGCGGCGGTTGACGATGGAGGACAAGGTCGACGCCATCATCGGTTCGACGACGACGCCGAATTCGCTGGCGATGACCGACGTGGTCGCCGAGAGCGGCACGCCGACCATCTCGCTCGCCTCGTCGGCTCGCATCATCGAGCCGATGACGGCCAAGAAGGCGTGGGTGTTCAAGACCCCGCAGACCGACACGATGATGGTGCTGGCGATCCTCGAGCATGCGGCCAGGCGCGGCATGAAGACGATGGCCTACATCGGTTTCAGCGACGCCCTCGGCGAGGCCTTCCATGCCGAGTTCGACAAGTTCGCATCGACGCGCAAGATCACCATCGTCGCCAACGAGCGCTACGCTGCCCGCGACACCAGCGTCACCGCGCAGGTCCTGAAGATCGTCGCGGCCAACCCGGACATGGTGGTGATCGGCGCCTCGGGCACGCCCGCCGTGCTGCCGGCGCGGGCACTCGCCGAGCGCGGCTACAACGGCAGCATCTACTTCAACCACGGCGTGGCCAACAATGACTTCCTGCGCGTCGGCGGCAAGGAGATCGAACGCGCCTTCGTGCCGACCAGCCCGGTCGTCGTCGCCGCCGCGCTGCCCGCCGATCACCCGGCCAAGGCGCAGGCCCTGGAGTACGTCAGGCGCTACGAGGCGGCCAACGGCGCCGGCAGCGTCTCGGCCTTCGGCGCCTACACCTGGGACGCCGGCCTGCTGCTCAGCCACGCGATTCCGGTGGCGCTGAAGACGGCGCAACCCGGCAGCAAGGAATTTCGCGCCGCCCTGCGCGACGCCCTCGAAGCGATTCGCGACCTGCCGGTGTCCAACGGCGTGACCAACATGTCGAAAAACGACCACCTCGGCCTGGACCAGCGGGCGCGCGTGATCGTGCGGGTCGAGAACGGCAGGTGGAAGCTGGACTGAATGGCCGAATCCGCGACGGCGCGACTCAGTAGTTCGCTGCCGCGCGCACCGCGCTGGCCGGCTTGTCGAGGTCGGCCAGCAGTTCCGGTCCGACGACGGCCAGCGGCACGCTGCCGTACGAGAGCAGCCGGTCGTGGAAATCGTGCAGCGAGCCGCGCTCCTTCATGCGGCCCAGGTACTCGGCGAGCAGCGTCTCGATCTGATAACGACCGACCGTGTAGGCGATGACGTAGCCGGGCTGCAGCGCAATGCCCTGGATCGCAGCCTGTGCCGCGGCCCTGGTGAAGCCCGACTGCTGCTCGAAGAACTCGGCCGCCTGCGCCAGCGTCCATTCGCCCGACGCCAGCTTCGGATCGACGATCGCCCGGGCGCCGCGGACACGTTCCCAACGCGCGGTGAAGAGCCGCGCGTCGAGGTCGTCGCCGTAGAGCCCCAGGCGCACGAACATTTCCTCGCCGTAGAACGCCCAGCCCTCGGCGAACACGCTCGAGTTCTGGATCCGGCGCACGAGATCGGGGTGGCGCTTGGCGATCGAGAGCTGCAGGAAGTGGCCGGGCATCGCCTCGTGCGCGCCGGTCGACAGGATGCGGTCACGGTCGAAGTCCTCGTTCATGTCGAGGCGCTTGGCCGCGTCTTCCAGCGAGCGCGGCGGCGTGATGAAGTAGTAGCCGGTCGTCGACTTGGCGAACAGGCGCGGCGAGCGCATCGACGCGCCCGGCGAGACCGGCTGCAGAAATGCCGGCGTCTCGACGATCGTCATCGAGCCGAGCCAGGCCGGCACCGTGACGACGTCGTGGTCGCGCACGAACGCCGTCAGGTCGGCGATCCGATCGCGGTAGTAGCCGACGAGCGCAGCGCCGCCCGGCGCCATGCCGCCGCCGCTCGCCGGGCCGAACGGGAGCTTGCGCTGTGCCGAGAGCGACCGCAGCCACGCTTCCTCGGCCCAGCCGTGGGCCAACTCGTCGCGGGCCATGCGCTCGAGATCGTTCGAGTCGAAGGGCAGCAATTGCTCCTCGTGCAGCATCTGCTCGTAGGCGGCCTTGCCGATCGCGAAATTGTCGGGCCAGTCGGCGAGGTGCGCTTCGAGATAGGCGCGGGTCTCGGCCATGGCTGCCAAAGTCCTGTCCTTGGCGACGACGAAGCGCTGCAGCGCCGCGGGCCGCGCCGCCATCTGCTCGCTGGCGGCCGCCGTGAGCGGGCCGCCGAAGAAGTCGGGAACGCCGTGCAATTGCTCCATGCCGACGGCAGCCTGAAGCTTGCCCGGCATCGTCACCAGGCGCTGCCCGGCGACGATGTACGCGGGCGCCTGTTCGAGCCGCGAGGTGACGTCGTCCCAGGCCTGGTCGAGGTCGGCCTGGGTCGCGCCTTCCCGGCCGACGATCGGCAGATGCAGGAATTGCGAGAAGAGGATGTCGGCGATCGACAGGCTCGGCTCGGCATAGTTCTTTCGGTCGCTCTGGCGAACGACGAGCTCGTTCAGGCGCGAATCGAAATCAGCGCGCAGGAGTTCGATGTCGTTGCGATCCGGGAGCGTCGCGTCCGGCCCGGCGGCAGCGGTGATCGCCACCAGCTCGGCCTTCCAGCCGCGATAGCGGGCGATTCTCTCGGCGCGTCGGGCCTCGCTCGGGATGGGCAGCAGGCCGTCGGCGCCGGGCAGGCCGAGCTCCGTCGCGGCGATGGGGTCGTCGCGGGTGAGCGCGTCGATGCGCGTCTGTGCGAGCGCCACCACACGCGCATGGATCGGCGATCGCGAGTCCCGCGAGTCCCGCGAGTCCCGCGACGGCGTCGAATCGGTCCGTGCCGGTTGCGCGACAGCGCCCGTGGCGAGCAGCATGCAGATGGCGGCCGGCAGCAGGTGCGTTCGAAGGCGTGTCATGGGTCGTTCTCGGGTCCATCGCGCGGAGCGTACACGAACCGAGGGGCGCTGCCGGGGTCGAGAGCAGCACCGAACTTTTTAGGTCCGTGTGGTCTGCGGTGTTCTTTTGCCGCACCGTCTGCCCGCATTCCCCTGGGGCCGATGGCGGATCGCGGCAGCGGCGCGGGTCGGGCCTCGCTTCGTCGTTTGACGTATCGCCAGACGCCTCGTCATGCCTTGCAATCGTGCGAATCGCCGAGACACTCCGCCGAGGCACTCGCACGAAGGCCGCTATGAAGAAAATCGGGGAAGTCCGCGAGCTCTGGCGCTACCCCGTCAAGGGCATGGCCGGGGAGCGCCTCGAGGCCGGCCGACTGGGTGCGCTCGGCCTGCAGGGGGACAGGATCTGGGCGGTGCGCGACAACGCGCGTCGGGAGATCCAGAGCTGCAAGTTCCGGCCGGAACTGCTGCTGTGTTCCGCGCGCGTCGATGCGGGCTCTACAAGCGCCGTCGAGATCACCTTTCCCGACGGCAGCGTGATGAGCGGCGCCGATGCCGGGACCCACGCGCGGGTGTCGGGGCTGATCGGCCATGCCTCGACGCTGGAAGCGCTGCGCCCGGCCAGCGATGCCGATTTCTACCGCCGCCACAAGGCGGACGAGCACACCTGGATGATCGAGCTGCGGGCAACGTTCGAACGCGAAGCGGGCGAACCGCTGCCGGGCATCCTGGACAACTTCCCGAGCGCGGCAGCCGACTTCGTCGTGACGCCGGGCAGCTTCTTCCTCGTGACACCGTTTCACCTGCTGACCACGGCCAGCCTCGCCTGGATGCAGGCCATCCACCCGACGGCCGATTGGCAGCCCCGGCGCTTTCGCCCCAACGTGCTGGTCGATACCGGCAACAGCTCCGAGGGCCTGGTCGAGCAGGGCTGGATCGGGCAGCAGATCATGATCGGCGACGCCACCCTCGCCTGTGTCGACGCCACGCCGCGCTGTGGTGCCATCACCCGTGCACAAGCCGGCCTGGCGGCAGACAAGACGATGCTGCGAACCGTGGTGCGACACGCAGACCAGAACCTCGGCGTCTATGGCGAGACCCGGGTTGCCGGCGACATCCGCGTCGGGGACGCGGTCTACGTGAGTGATCCGCGCCCGTCACTCCCACGCGAAACTGCTTGACGAACCTCGGCTCGGGGACCCGGCGCTCGCATTGGGCGCCGCACACGGGCTGGAAGAAGTCGCCTGGCTGAAGGCCCGTCGATCGGCATCCTCAATGAAAGAGCCGGTGTGTGGGTCGGCCGGACGTGGCAGGCGACACGACCGTGTGCAAAGGCGACAAGGCCGTATGCAAAGGCGACACGCGCGCGGCGCATGGGCTCGTGCACAACAAGAACACCGTCAGGCTCATCGGCTCGCCGCCCAGCAGCAGGTCGTCCGCTGCCGCCGAACAGCGCGGTGATCGGCTAGGCTCGGCGGTCACCCGACGGAACACCCACACCCGCCAGACTCGCGAACCGAGGAACCCCCATGGCCGACAGCCCCCCACCCGAGAGCGCCGAAAAACAGGACGCCGCCAAGGACAACGACAAAAAAATGCGCGAGCGCGTCGACCAACTCCTCGCCCAAGCCGCCGCGACCAGCAGCGGGTCGACCCTCCTCGGCGGCAGGCGCTTCGACTACACCGTGCAGGCGGCGTTTCTTCCGGTCGTCGCCGAAGGCTTCGACGGCGCGCTCGGCGAGCCGCAGGCGGCGGTCATGGCGACCGCTTATCTGCTGGACGATGCGGATCCGCGCACGCGTCCGGTCTGCTTCGCCTTCAACGGCGGCCCGGGGTCGGCGTCGATCTGGCTGCACCTCGGCGCGCTCGGTCCGAAGCGGGTGCTCACGCCGGACGACGGCAGCATGCCGCAGGCGCCATATCAGGTCGCCGACAACCCGCAGAGCTGGTTCGAGCATTTCGACCTCGTCTTCATCGACCCACCGCATACCGGGTGGTCGGTGGCGGCGAGTGCCGAGGCGCGCAAGAAGCTGCTGTCGGTCGACGGCGACGTGGCGGCGCTGAGCGAGGTGATCCGCGTCTGGCTGACGCGCCACAAGCGCTGGGGATCGCCGGTCTATCTGGCCGGCGAGAGCTACGGCACCACCCGCGGCGCGGCGATGGCCGACACCTTGCAGAGCGCCGGCATCGCGCTCTCCGGGCTGATCCTGATCTCCTGCGCGATGGACCTGCAGAGCATCGTCTTCGCGCCGGCGAACGACTTGCCCTTCGCGCTCTTCCTGCCGGCCTTCGCGAACGTGTCGCAGTACCACGGGCTGCTCCGGGGCGAGCTCGGCGCGTCGCCGGCCGCGGCCCGGGCGGCGGCGGAAAGCTTCGTCGACGAGGCGTACGTGGCAGCCCTGCACGCCGGCGCGAGGCTCGACGGAAAGCGGCGTGACCGCATCGCACGCCGGATCGCTGAACTCACCGGGCTGCCGCAGTCGTTCGTCGAAGAGAAGAATCTGCGCATCGATGACCAGGCTTACTTCATGGAGGCGCTGCGCCCGCAGGGCCGCATCGTCGGCCGGCTCGAGGCGCGCGCCACCGCGCCGCTTGCCGCGAGCCGCGGCCGCGAGATGGAGTTCGACCCGGGCATCGAGGCGATCGCGCCGGCCTACACCATGGCGGCGATGGCCTACTTCGGCGAGCAGCTCGGCATGGGCACCGAGCTGCGCTACGAGGTGCTCTCGTTCGACACCCACAAGGCCTGGAACTGGAACCGCGGCGAAGACAAGGGCAACAGTTTTGCCACGACCAGCCCCGACCTGGCGCGCGCGCTGCGCCGCAACCCGCACCTGAAGGTCTTCGTCGCCAGCGGCCGCTACGACCTCGGCACGCCGTACAGCGCGAGCGACTGGTCGCTCGCCCAACTCGATGCGCCGCCCGAGGTGCTGGCCCGTGTCCGCCATCACTACTACGACGCGGGCCACATGATGTACACCCGCGAAGCCGATCTCGTGCAACTCAAAGCCGATCTGGCGGCGTGGCTTGCAGGCTGATCCGGTCTTCGAGGCCGATGATGCGTTCGGCACATCACCGCAGATCACCCCCGCCGGATGAACTTCGAATAGAAATTCGATCGGTGAACGGCGAAGAAGTCAGGCTGGGGGGCGGCATGTCGTTCTGTTTTAATCGGCGTGCGGCATGTTCTGACCTCGGGAAAGACAATGGCTGATCAGCAGACTGTTCACTGTCAAGAAGCCAGGTACGAGCAGGTGAAAGCCCTCTACGTCGATTCGCGCCTGAACTACTACAAAGCCCGCGTGAAGAACCGATGGGCCTTGGCGAGGCTGACTGCATTCGTGGTGTTGCTGACCAGCATTTTCCTGATTCCCTTCGTCACCAACTTCATGGACGATGGTCAGTCGGCCACCTCATGGCACATTTCGAAAGCGGCCATCATCTCGGGCTTGTCCCTGACCATCGCCTTGGTGTCGGGTTTGCAGGGGCTGTTCAATTGGGAGGGCTCGTGGAAGGAATACAGCGACCGGATCATCGAGATTGAAACCTACATCGGGCTTTGGAAAGTTCGAATGATCCGGGCCAGCCTTCTGACCGATATCCAACAGTACGACGATCAAGCGTCTCAGGCCACGGAATGGCTGGTCAGAGCGGTCAATCAGTCTGTCCAGGCAGAGATGGGCAAATTCTTCGCCGCACTTCCCGGCCGTGGGGAGAAAAGTGAAGTCGACAAGAACGACCGCTGACGCAGATCGAAGATCGTTTCGAACGCCTTTCGCGGTCGACAGGTGCATGCGCCGCAGTAGAGCGGCTTTGCCGGCGCAATTTAGCGAAATGACTTTCCGGTAACGAGGAAGACTTCAGTGCAGACGCAGCCCACCGAGCCAATACCGGTTCCGGGGGTGCAAGCGACGGCATTTTGGAGACTCCCTTGCAAAACGTGACCTCGATCGATGTCGGCAGCCACGGGGCACTGAGCAGCGCCGTGCAGGCCTTGTTGGCACCCCTGTGCCTGGTGATGACCTTCGAACTGAGCTCGCGCACCGTCACCGGCAGCAACGCCGTGACCGAGGAAGTGCTCGGCCTCGGCGCTGCCGATCTGGCGGGCATCGGCGCGCGATCCCTGTGCGCCTTGAGCGACGAAGCGTTCGACGCACTCGCCGCCGATTCCCTGCAGGGGACGGGGCGTTGCCGGCTGATGCTGCGGGCCCATGACGGTTCGTCGCGCTGGATCGACGCCTGCTTCGGGCCGATTCCAGGCACGCCCGATGCGATGTTGATGGTGGGCACAGACGTCACCGACGAGGCCGCCGGCACGGCCGACCTCAAGCGCAAATTCATGGCGGTCGACCGTGCCCAGGCGGTGGTCGAATTCGACCTCGAAGGCAAGGTGCTCACCGCGAACGACAACTTCCTGAAGCTGCTCGGCTACCCGTTGACCGCGATCAAGGGCGAGCACCACCGCATGTTCTGCGACGACTCATTGGCCAACAGCGCCGAATATGAACTTTTCTGGAGTCGCCTGCGCAGCGGCGAGTTCGAGAGCGGCGAGTTCAAGCGCATCGGCCGCGGCGGCAAGGAGGTGTGGATTCGCGCCGCCTACAACCCCATCCTCGATGCGGACGGCAAGCCGATGCGCATCGTCGAGTATGCGCTGGACGTGACCGCCAGCAAGGCCCGCCAGGCCGAGGTCGAGGCCAAGGTGCAGGCCATCGGCCGCGCCCAGGCGGTGGTCGAATTCGACCTCAACGGCACCGTGCTCGACGCCAACCGCAACTTCCTCGACCTGATGGGCTACACGCTCGAAGACGTCAAGGGCCAGCACCACCGCCTGTTCGTCGACGAAGAAGAAGCGCGTGGCGGAGCGTACCGCGCCTTTTGGCAGAAGCTCGGCCGCGGCGAGTACGAAAGCGGCGAATACAAGCGCATCGGCAAGGATGGCCGCGAGGTCTGGATTCGCGCCACCTACAACCCGATCTTCGACCTCAGCGGCAATCCGCTGAAGGTCGTGGAGTACGCGCTGGACGTGACCGAGACCAAGCTGCGCAACGCCGAGTTCGAAGGCCGCGTGCGGGCCATCGACCGCGCCCAGGCCGTGACCGAATACGACCTCGACGGCCGCGTGCTGCATGCCAACCAGAATCTGCTGAAGATACTGGGCTA